>JXSR01S057572.1:4566-15643 GCA_000969725.1 Ophiothrix spiculata | reverse complement strand
TCAATTTGTTTTCGATCATCCAATGTTGAATGTCAGCAACACATTGAGATAGTCTGAAAAGAGCACATTGAACATCGCCAGGAACACAAGGATCAGCAGCCAAATACACTTGGATGTCATCGGCGTATATGTGATAATTCACATTATGATGACGTAATATTCTGCCGACAACATTAGTATAATAAACAAAACATAAAGGTCCTGTCACATCCTTTCGATCCACCTTAAGTCACCTGATAAAAAAAAAACTATCCACTTGTCCAAATCAACCATTCATACTAACCTGCAAAACATTCTGAAAATACTTTATAATTTTTTGGTAATAAGGAATGATAATTTGTCAAAACTATGGAATTGAGGCTGTTTGGGAGCAATTTAAAAGTACTCAACTAGCAGCTGTACTTTAATACTAATGTCAAAAATGACCGTTTTACCACATACAAACCAAGCAGGCCCATATGCAGGATTTTTTTCAAGGGGTACGGTACGGACCTTTTGGAGGAAAAAAATAGTAAAAAAAGGCTTTCCGTATTTTCTTTATCATTTTGTGTAGTATTTTATTAAAAAACGACCTGAGTGGTTCACTAGGTAATCCGTGTTGATTAAAATTTTAATCCGCGTTCTAACAGTGTACATTTACGTGTTTTGGTGCTTTAGGTGTTCTTTTGGTAGACACTTAGGGATTTTTTTGTGGACTTTTTTTGTACATTGTCAAATTTGGGGGTGCAGCGCCCCTACCGCACCCCCTCCCCCGGCTATGGTCCTGAAACCCAGAACCTCTCTAACAAGACACCAAATCAATACCAGATGTAGATAGAGCAACACTGCTTCGACTGATTTGGTGAACACATGTCTCTCAGTTTCACCAATTTCAAGAAAATGGGGAAAAACTTAATATACGGTTGTCCAGCCCCTATGAGCTGTGAATGCAAGAAACTACATTTTGCACTACAGGTGAAAATACATGTCAAGGTCGTAATTTGCCGAAATTGATTTTTTGACAGATTCACAAGCTTACTAAGAAAATGAAACGAAATATGAAATAAATCTGTATATTTTTAAGACAATCAACAGAAAACATAAGGCTTACTGATTTTTAAACGTGTTTATCTCAGTTATACTTTTTACTCCATGACAAACTTTGGCAGACCATAACTTAACTTCTGCAAATCAAGTGAAGTTCATTGAGGTGTAAGTTTAATCCTTATACATGGGATTTATAAATATTTTAAAAAGTGAAAATGACAAGAGGCTGCATTTATGGCTGGTTTGGGATGGATGGTCATATATCTTATTATATGCTGATGTTTGTCCGCTACCATTATAATACCAATACTTGGCCATCATTTTTACTTGAATGGGAGGTGCAATTTTCACAAAGCATTAATGATAATAATAATGGGTATTACATGTGGCATTCCGGTATCATATCGCTTAATTGATAGTATGATGTAATTTGAAACCATCATAATCACTTCATCTGATCTAAATTGTAATCTGTGGCACAAACCTATCATCACTCTGATATTTTATTTCCAACGATTTGTATTATCCTATCCAAGAATATTAAAATATTATTCTATATGGGGAAAAAAAACAATTTGGCTATTAAAGGTAGTATTCCGATCTTGTGAAATATTTAACATACTTTTTTTCCATATTAAATGAAGGGTCATCACCTATACTAAGCAATTGTGAAGTTTCATTCGCATACCTTGAGCCAAATTAATGTTACTGACCCATAAAAACCTATATGATATTTATTTTTGTTAACAAAATACTTCAGTAATTCAGCATTTTTTGACCATATCTCTTAAAAGAAACATAATATGGGCGTAAAAATTTACAAGGATTATGAGAAAAATATGCGCTTTCATGTGGTATCAAAATCTCCAATGTGAGTGAAAGTGATCGGAACACTACCTTTTATAATGACAATAGCTCAATCTCCATGTCAAAAAAGGATCCTGAACAGAAAGACTATTCACACACAACCACAAGATAAATGTAGACACATTTAAACCGTTTTTGTTATAAAGAAAACAAAACATTTTTTATTACATATTTGAACTTCAAGATTTTTTATTTACAATAAGTTCTTTTACAATACATACATTGAAGCCCGACCATTTATTTAAATATAAGTACTTCATATAAGGGCTCTGTCACCCATCACGAAACGTACGCATAACGTACACTGGTTTGGTAATAAATTAACATATATTTCAATGACTGAACAATGTACCTTATTTGTACGGTTTGGCTCTACATGGTGATGTGTGACAGAGCCTTAAACAGGATGTTACATAGTCCACATAAACAATTGAGTTTTTGGCCTTGCGTCAAAAATAGCTCCATCACATATCATGGATTTGTTACATATTGACCACAAAAATGATGACAAAAAATGTATTTTTGCTAAAACAACCTATTGAGGAAAGTTTGGTATCATATGAAAGGCTTATATCTACTCTATTTATAACGAGAAAGGAAATTGTCAGGATTTTAATTAATGAAGTTACACCTGGAAAAGCAATTACATGTGAAGATGGCTCCAATTTTGATGTGCGCATACGATTACATGCAAAATTGTCAGAAAGTTATGATTTATAAACACATGTATTGTATAAGAATAAAAAGGTTGGGGTCATAAATTTTTGAACGTACTTCAATGAAATATGTGTAATGTTGAAGCATGTATCAAATATAATCCAAATTTGTTGTTTCTTAATGGTTTATATGTGGGTAATTTTCTCTATACATTTACTGTTCAAAATATGCATTTATACTTGAGAACTTAAAAACAGCATATATTTTGACTAACATATATATTTTCAAAAGGAAATTTGATGAGAAATTAAATGGTGTGATTAATTTTTAGGTAGTCTATGCATGATCAATAACGAACCCCAAAATTAATGAATCGTTTCATAGATTTTGACCATCCCCAGCATTTTGACCACAATGAAATTAATTGGTCACCAAATGTATTATTGTAAGAAAGGCCATAACAACATCCTTCAAATAATGTTTATGTCATTTTTTTTACACCTTTCCCCCCAAATATCTCATAGTGTGCTAAGTTGAATGACCAAAATGTATTTTCAGTCATGTAAGAATTGGGCTGATAAATTTACATTCCATTATAATCATAAAATCAGACAAAATCAATGCACTTGTGAACAATTTTGATTGCTGTCCAATTCAGTCTGCCCCTACAGGCCTCATGAATTAGATGAAACAAAATTGACCACAGGTACATTGATTTTGTTTCATTTCATTTGCAACAAATGCGCATTTCTTAACCAATAATCAGGTGTATATTTGGTGTCACAAATTTCAAGTTCATCTGGACTTGGTGTCAAAACAGTCATATTCATCCTCTGGAAAACCATTACAAATATTGAAAAAATAAAAGTTTATGTCCGACCAAATTTCTGACAATAAAGTTACTTGAGAGTTTGCTGGAAGCAACCTAGGCATATTTCTTGATGTAAAAATGAATCAGAAATATAACCTTAGGCAGGAACCAGGGATGCAAATGACTGAAGTCAAAATTTGTTGAAAATGTCTAAAATTTCCTTGGAAAAGAACATTTTCTTTTATACAGGAAAAACGTTCTTGAAAACAATTCCTACACCTAATAATGCATCAAACACTTGCAAAGGATCCTTTAATACGTCTTAGTGCATTTTTCTTTGTTTTTCTTTTCCAATTTCTTTATATCTATGATACAAGACATTTTCAGTAAAATTTTCTGAATTCAGGAAATTTCCAGAAGCCTTGCATCCCTTAAGACCTCATCCTTAACTCTCTAGTACCTCTTGACTCTTTGTAACATTATGAAGAGTTGTTTTTTTCATTGTGTACAATTCCTATACCTAATAATACATCAAACACTTACAAAGGATTCTTTAATACGTCTTAGTGTATTTTTCTTTGTTTTTCATTTCAATTTCTTTATACCTATGATACAAGACATTTTTAGTAAATTTTTCTGAATTCAGGAAATTTCCAGAAAACTCACATCCCAAGAACTCATCCTTAACTCTCTAGTACCTCTTGACTCTTTGTAACATTATGAACAGTTGGTATTTTCATCCTGTAGAATTCCTACACCTAATAATGCATCGTATGCTTACAAAGGGTTCTATAATATTGCCTTTATAGAATCTAATTCCTTTGCAGCTATGATACATCGTACTAATAAAGATATATTTACATTTGAAATTGGGGCCTGGTTGATTCAAATCTGAAAATTGTTAAAACATCCTAAGGATTCCATTCCAAATCAGTTGTAAGGAACAGTTTTGTAACACTGATAGTAGGGTTCAAGGAACCATTGATTCTGACCTCAGGAAGGTAACCTTTATCAATATAACACGAACCCATATTAAATCTACCCCCAGAAGCTGTTCCTGTCTTAAGTGATTTACCGTTAACAAATATTTCTATATTGGCATGGCAAGTCAAGTATTTCCCTTTCACATTTAATACTTGGACTTTGCCATAGAGTCTACTTCGAGATTCACTAAATTGGTTCAATACAAAGTTTTCAATGATACAATGAGATGGATCTATTGTCTGCTCTTCTTCTTCATCCTTTCTCACTTGATCTTGTTCATCAGCAAGCCAGTTGACATCAAACACATTCTGTACAGCCTCCTCAATCTGCTTTACAGCTACACCATGCTTTGCAGTGAAAATCACATCACTTTTGAAATCAAGTGGTACATCAGGCAATTTATAGTTCTGAAGTTCACAAAGACGACTTTTGATCTGCTGACTGGAAGAAAGAAATTGTACATTTTCCTTTGTCATACAGGCTGTGTTGGCAAACTCATTTGCTGTATTCATCTGTTCAGCAATAGAGTCAAGTTTCATAGCATCAGGAAGGCGACTCACTTCTTTGTCATACATGTTTTTCAAATCCGTATATGCCTTGTCATACTGTGTTTCTATAGACTTTATCAGTTTCTGCTTTTGTGCCTGCATATCTTTCACTTTTTTCTCAAATTTGGCTGTAGTCATGGTCAGTGTGCTTTTAAAAAGCTTATTTTGAAGTAAAACCTCATCCATTTTGTGGCTCAGTTCTTTTGATGCTTCTTGTATTTCAGCTGTCATTTCTTTCACTGCATCATCTAGTCCTGTAACTTGATGGTCTGTATGGTCTTCAGTGCTGCATGTGTTACAGACAGAAATCTGGCATTCAATACAAAAACCAGTCAGTTCTTGGTTTGAATGTTTGTTGCAAAACTTGTGTTTGTGCACTCTGCGATTTGGTTTCTTCATCTGAAATGGTGACAGCTTATGATTTCGAAGGAGGCGCATCTTTTTATGCTGATCAGCACAACTTTGACATATGTAACACCCACAGTCATGACAAAAGTTTGACACTGTACTCTTTTCATCATCACATGAACCACACGATTCAGCAATATGCAAACTACCAAACTCTTTTTCCAAACTTGACACAATAAAATTATCAGGTAGGTTATCAACACAGCCGTCTTTCAAGTCAATCTCAAGTTGACATTTTGGACAGTTAAAATGTGTCTCATTTCCAACAGACTTCTGCAAACATGATTTACAAAATGAATGTAGACATGGCAAATATTTTGCTAAATGATCTCCATCATCATATACTTCTTTACATATAGAACAGAACACAAAACTATCCAGCGCTTGCACCAATTTTGATTCCGCCATTGTTGCAAACAGTCACAACAATACGAAGTCAACTTGCAGTTAAATCAGAGTTCAATAGTACAATGCTACATGAACCACTAAGTTTTAGAGATACTAACAATGAGTTTATGTTCACAGAGTTTCAAATATTATAGAGTTGTACGTGGAGTTAATAAATTGCAAGTACTTGGTTTGTGACCATGGATGTGTTTGATTTACAGAATATATAAAGCAATGCTTGTTTGAGTTACCATAATTTGATAAAAGAGCAAAATATATAGTGAAAATGTTTGATATTCAATTATTTAAGGGTGAACCCCTCATTTACAGAAAAAAAAATATGCTTTGTGATTTAAAGTCTATGATTTTGACCAAAGGTCCAAAACCCCTTGTTCTTGGCCTTTTTCTTGGTTGTAAACAACCAAATTAAATTTTTGCAAAAATAAAGTTGGAGCTCTTTTTCCTTTTGGAAACAACTTTTTGATTTTCTAATTACTTTTTGAAATATTGCCTGCCATAAAATAGGTCCAAAATTTGACAAGTAGGTCATTTTTATGGATTTAATAATTGGTTGAGTTACAAATCATAAAATATTTTTTTGAAAATGAGGGGTTTACTGAACTGTAGTGTGACAAATCTAATGGCCCAAACCTGTGTAAATGTTTTGTCCATAACCACCTATATCAGTTCAGCGGAACTCACAATTCGGATACGTATCAGAATTCGGATACCCATGCACATTTCGTATTCGAACTGTGATACCCGTAGCGGAATAAGGATATAGAGGGGTATCTGAATTCTGATACTCCTCTTGTGGTGCAGAAAACAAATAGATGGCACAAGCTGGGAAATATGTGTAGAACATCTTTCTTGTATTTATGATAAATGTATCTGTGGAAATATTATTTTCATCTGTGCAATTCCAGTGGAACAGCTTCGAAACATGTCATGATAGCGTTTTATCACAAAAGGCAAATATTTTGTTACAATTTAGATGACAAATGATGATAATGTTATTGACTTTTATACATACCAGTTTGGTGCGCGGCGAAGCTGAACATTTATTTCAGCTGATATCCCGTTTCAGCTGTTTTTAATCCGAATTCGGATACGGGTATCCAAATTGTGAGTTCCGCCTAACTGATATAACCTGGGTGAACAACTAAATCTAAATTCTATGAAGCCCTAACAACTCAAGTTAGAACTCACCATAACAAAACACCTTACTTAGATAACCTCATGTCCATGTTATTGCATGATTGCACTGTCTGTTTGTGAAAAGCCCAATGAACATGTTGCAATCCCGCATGTGTGGCCAAGAGTTAATGAAAAAATTCCTTTTAAAAGGAAACCAGACACATTAAATTTAAGATAGTCCATTAAGTATGTTTATTGATATGAGCCATCATCTAGTGGGTACGGTCTTGATTATGTGGAAAAGTCAAAAACACATAAGATCTATAATCTATCTTCCTTTATTCCGAAACTAATAAAACTCATTGACATTTATCAAAATGTAATATAATTTTCTAAATAAATCACTGGTAATACAGCTTGTCCCAATAAAAAACACAACACAAATATGAAAAAGTTACTTAAAAAATCCTGCCCATAGATAAAATCACCAAAGATACAACCACAACAGAATTATTTTTCTTCAGTATGTAAGTACTCGAGTCCAGTAGAAATGTTTAAAGATTGGTTTTTAGCACAAAATAGATGTGAATTAGGGGTGCACCATTTGATTCTCAGAGGGGCATAGATGTTGGGGTCGAGCCAAGTTTACAGCAGCAAGATATTTTTATTGCCGCCAAGACTTTTTCCCTTGCATTTTATTATTTTCTTTGTCCTGAAATAGTTGGCCAAGGTTTTTTTTCTTGTGGTCTTTGGGCCAAGATTTTTTTTTCCGCTGCCTTTGTTGGCAATTTTTTTTTAAACCCCCAACCTTCGAGAATCAAATGGGGCGCCCCTTATATTACAAAAGTCCAAACTCTAGGCAACGCATGGAACATCAGCAGCCATTTTGAATTCTTAGGACGACATGATCAAACAGATGAATACTTCATGGAGATATACTCCCTCCTACGTTAAACATCGGGAACATTAAAGTTTTTGTACGCATAACCTTACAATATTATGACTTTTGTCAAAGATTGCTTTTTGGTCGCGATTTTGAATTTGAATTTTCAAAATATTGAATCCCAAACCTATATTTTAAACCAGTAAGTTCAACTGAACATAATAAAAGTATTACAAAGTCGACATGAATGTAAATTTGTTGATTTGTGAGGTTAATATCTGAAATGGAATGGGATCTTCACCCAAAAATTTATGTTTTTGAAGCCATTTTGAAAATTGGTCATAATACAAATTTGAACAAGCTGACATTTTGCCGACAATGTTTTTCTGGTAATTTGAGATATACTTAACATTATTTTGTAGCTTAATAATTTAGCATCATCACAAAGGGCCCACAGGATTCCGGGTGCTCATAGACTAACAATGACAACTGCCCAGAATCCATAACAAATGCATAAAAATAAAAACACATTTACCATTTCTTAAAGCTGTTTTTATTTTGTTTTCTTTCAGATGTTTGTAAACAATTTACATCATAAATGTGAAGTTTAACTGTTTTTGTAATACATGCAATTTTTGCATCTCATTGCTTTACTTCTTGATAGATTTACTAAGATCTGTACCACACAAAAAATCCATACAAAAAAGAAAAAAGACAACAAAAGCACTAGTCAGACAGTGTTGTTGGAAATATTGTTATTAAAGTACCAGGTGTCCCCAAAAATGGTTACAGGTAGAAAATTAGTGCAAGCAACATATATAAATGTACATGTAACCCCTTCATCTGGCCAGACGCAACACATGGCATCTATCTCTAGTTCCGAAAAACTCTGGGTGGTAGCTAACTTCCATTTTAACTGTAAGCTCCCAGGAACCTGACACAATTTTTTCAGGGGGGGGGGGGCTTCATCACGTTTTTTCCCAGTCACTCTGATCCGTGCAGGGCCATACAACAGACATTCCTGGCTACAATATCACCCCTTAACAAAAAGTTAATCTTGCACAAATATTCAACATCACGAAAGGTTTGTAGTAGCACTCAAGTTTGTGATTATTCACACAAAATCTGTAAATGCTAGCATAAATTTTTTCACCGATATAAAAAGACCAATTCAATAGCTTCCATTTAAAAAAAGTATTTACCAATTGATGCAATCGGAGTTTACGTTAGTTAGAAGAAATTATGTCTTTTTACAAGCTCGCCAAGGGTAATAAATAGGTTATGCTAAAAAAACATATCCAAATTGTAAGTGTTTATATGTGACTAAGCTGTAAGATATTTGAAGTAAACTTGTTTCTCATACAGCATCAAAAGCCACAAATTACCAAGAAATGGGCACAATAAATGTTGAGTTGCATTTTTTGCAAGGTAATTTTCAAATTGAATCGAGTTCCGTATAAGTGCATGAATTGCCAATTTGCAACATCTGAAATTTATCGTTAAATGACAATCAGAAGCATGCAATAGGCATCACAAAAAACATTTGCAAATAGATACCTATAAATATTTCAAAATTATAAAGAGACATCTTTATTTGAATAAAGACAGTATTTCTATTTTAAAGATAGGTAACATTTTCTATTTAGCACGTAATTAGTATAATCAATAAGTTCTTTCTTCATGGAATGAGAAGTCACACAGAGCTTTCAACATTAGATTTTTGCAATTTCGAAAGTAATATTATATTTAAGGTAGAAAATATAAACTAAAATCTTTTGCAGACGGAATTATAGATTTCTGTCCTCATTGAAAATGAAAGGCAACAAATCAAATCCGTGGCATGTTTTAAAAACTGGTGCCTTTACAGAATCCTCCCGTTCTTGGAAACGGAATGACAAAATGCTCTCATTCTTTTTGCAAATTAAAGATAAAGTAATGTACTACCAATTCAGATAATTCCAAGTTTCAAAATGGAACGTTCGGGAAGTATTTTTATCATGTTGATACACCATCTATGGTTGAATGAAGTGTGTATAAAATTTGTTCAAAATTACATGTACTTCTATTTTATATACAAGATTTCTACATATGCACATTAAATTTCATAATTCATATAATACGATTCACAGCAAATGTAACATTGTAATAACACAAAAGAAAATTTAAAGGTTACAGGAAAATAAAATAAAAATAGCTTCTTACACATTTGTTATAACAAAACTAAGTGGAAAACATCAATGTAAAATTTTAACAAAGCCTGCCACAAAGCCCGAATAGTCAACAATACTAAAAAAACTTTCAAATATAGCGCCGTTTTGATGACCTTGAAAAAAATGATCTATCTGAACTGGCCTGACTATGATGCATACATACCTTGACACTTGTCTCGACGTCATGTCATGCTTTGTATCTTCTGGTGTTTTGATATTGTCCATTGTACAGGCAAAAAGTACAAAGCGACATCTATTATGAAAGCAGCATTAGCAAACACAGATGACATAGGTAAGTGTATAGAAATTTTCAAGATCCACAGATAATAAACAATACATATAATAGGTGTGTGTAATATTTCCAGGGTCTTGTGAAGCTCTTCGAACACTAACATGCGTCATCTGACCCTGCTCACTCAGCCAGTGCACAGAGAGTGTCATCAAATACAGGTTTGTGAGGTGGTATATTTGAAAGCATTTATGAGCATCATTTACTATTTGCGCTTATTTGGAATTGTATGTTGTTGTTGTTGTTGTTGTTTTTCAAATCTCAAATCTTTATTTCCATATATACATATAAAATAACAAGCAAATCAACAAAACAAATCTGCATAATATACTACATAAAATACAAAGGGAAAATATGGAGGACAAAGCTGGAAGACCAAGGAGGTCTGTAAATAGCAATGCCCTGTGTAACATAGGAACATGAAAATTACAAGAACATGGTAAAAAACAAAACAAATAAGCCAGAAAAGAACATTCAAAACAAAAACGTATAAGCCTGAACAACAAGACAAGCAAAGGACCCTAGTTGTCATGTGAGCAAAAATAGGGAAAAAAAAGTGATTATTTCACAGAGTTTTGTTATAACAAATTTATAAAAATACTGGTTCTCGGAACCACACGATCCCCCTGGCCGACGCGATCAGAAAAATGGAAAGTTTAGGGAAATTTGACATCATATGACCTTTGACTGTCAGATGTGACCTTTGACCTCATCAATATATGAGGGTTCTTATATTATATCCACAAACCAAGTTTGGTTCCAATCAGACTTCCAACTTTTCAAATTAGGCCAAATTGACATTTTCAGCCTATTTTACAACTTGACCTCAAATGACCTTTGACCCTAGTATGTGACCTTTGACCTCATCAA
>JXSR01S057569.1:36566-56628 GCA_000969725.1 Ophiothrix spiculata | reverse complement strand
TTTACAACAATTTTGATCTTATCATTTAATCTGTTGCAGCATGTTCTAAGCTTTAAAATGACACCTTACTTGTTGAAATTGACCAAGGTGATCACATTTTACAATAGAAAATCTGCTGGAAATTCTTATTATTTTCTTTATTTTTTACTGCCTATTTCCACCTGTTTCTTGAAAAGTGTTCTATTGTGAAGTCCCCCTTTTCCAAATGTGATGAAATCGTAACAAGTTTCATAATCTTACCTGCCATCCCTTCTATCATTATGGGCATACTTGTGACATTATTGTTGACAAAATTGTCGTTGTGACCGATAGTGGTGCCATCATGTATCACGTCCAGCGTGTTGGGCCGCCTGGCCGGGGCTAGGTAGTTGTCATCTGTTCGCGGCATCATGGACGATGCAATCTGCATACAAAGAAAAAACATGATAAGTAAATAAAAATCCAGAGTACAGGGCCCTGTTGTATACAAATGCAATGAGTAATCTGAAATTTAAAGTCATATGATCGATTTGTCTGAGGAGTTATGGACTTCACACTGTGATCTAGTCCAAGCGCCAGCAATCACTTTTTAGGTAGACTAAGAGTTGAGCTCAGGCCTGGTCAATTTTAGACAATTATAAAAATGAAAAGAGCAAAAAAAAACATCCTGAACTTCCTCAACCTGAACGCCCACAAGGAATTAAAACTGTTTAAGAAAATAGTGACATAAAATAATAGCACAAAAATAACACCAAGTGGTGATCTGGCTGATTATTTAACATAACATTTGCACACATTTATGAATTTCCTTTTCCTGAATGGACCACAACATAACCAGGAATTGAACTTCAACCAATGGAGTTAGAGAAGCTTCATGTTATTGAAATTTTCCATCCAGTATAATTATTTAATGTTGTCAACCAAGCTTCAAATTACTTTGACTTTGGGCAAATTAGCTCAAGCTTTTTTAAATAGCCCTGGTGAGTTACTGAGTAATATTAGTCTACATACTACCAGGGCTATATTTGTCAGATTTTCACTGAAAATACCTCTGGTAGGCCCAATAAGTATTTTAACCCCAGCATTCAACTTACCGGATACATACTTCTGCTGAACACTTGCAATTCCAATTCGTTTAACACCTCTCCTTGAGTCACTGTGTCTATCTCGGGCATAGCCTGAAAAGACAAAATAAAGAGTCCAAATTTAATCAACAGATTTTTCTAACTTAGAATCTCTGCTTGTAAAGTAATGTAGAGCATCGTCTTGTAGGTAGAAGTTAAAGTACCATTCCTCTTGAGTTTCATCCAGTGCTATGGATCCTCACCATCTGTAATGAAGCATTAAATCAGCACAAGGTAAAATGAGCGGAATTCATAAAAATAACATCAAACAAGAAGACCTACAGCTACAGCTGAATTAGGGAAAACTAACATGAAGGATCAATATGATCATTTTGAAAGTATAGGCCATTTTCGACTGGATTTTGTAGCAATACTTTTGCAATTTGGTGTTTGCTATCTGCTCAGGGCTACATTTCTTGAAGTCATGCTGCACGCTGAAAAGAAATCTAACATATTGGCCCGTATTCCAGAAAGGAGTTTAGCCCGTATTCCAGAAAGGAGTTTAGCTAAACTACCGTTTAACTGAACATCGACTGTTCATGAATGATATGCATTGTTGCAGCTTTCAATTGGGTGGGTTCGTTGAGTGGTGCTTTTTGTTGGGGTTAATTCCTTGGTTTGTTTAGCTTCCTTTCTTTCTTGCGTGCGGTTGTTTTTATTTTTTAATCAGTCAATGTGGTAATCCAAAACAATATGAATGCAATGCAATAGAAATAAACTTACTATATCTGTTCAAATACATAGATGTCTCATGTGACAAAAAGCGTCAAGACTTAAACTAAGAGCAGCGACCATCTAAAAACCAAGTCAACCCATAAATGGCTAGATCTGCAGATGCACTTAGATACGTAATCTATCGTCAAAAACCCTAATGTTTACAACAAGTAATGGAGCGAGATTTATGAGAGCCGAGAGAAGCGACCATCCGTGCATCCATTACCAAGTTCAACCAATCACTGACTTGAAATGAACGATGATACTTAATCTATCATCAAAACCTAAATGTTACAACTAATTCCAAGAGATTTACAAGAGCCAAGAGAAGCGACCATCCATGCATCCATCGTCAAGTTCAACCCATCACTGACTTGAAAAGAATGCAGATACACAATTCATCTGGCAAACAATCACAACCCAGAACAATGGCATTGTAGAATGATTTGATCAATTAACTATTTTCATCTATTGATTTTAAATCTATCAAACCAGCCAACCTCCCTCTATCAAACAATCCGCTAACAGCTGGGCTTGTTTTGTGTTTACATTCAGGGCCATTCTCAACATGACTCAACCTGTTATGATTGGTCACTCCCTACTCGCTTTTTATTGACGAGTTTTGCATAAAGCGGGTCAAATCACACTAAAATGAGTTAATTTAAAGAGATACAATATATGGTAATGACCATTCTTCTAGATTTATAGCATAGCATGTACGAACTTGCTGTGAGGGGGAAATACCCATCAGTCATTGCCTACAGCCATACCAGGTCCAAACTTGACTGCCCCCTTCCGGAAAATGGTAAAAGAAGCAAAATATTGATGTGCAAATATAGCCATATTTTGATGATATTTTGACCCCTTTAAGCTTCTCCCTTTTAACAAAATTTGGTTGCTATGACAATTGTAGTCATCCATATAAGCCGAGTATGACACATCTACAAACATCGCTTCTATATTGATTAGCAGCGAGATACTCCCATCGTACAATAACAATGCTTTTGATATTATTCCATATCTAATTGCCAAGATATGATTTATCAAATACTTTCGAACAATGGCCTGCCAGATGGGGATTTTTCCATTGCAATCATCAGAAATTATGAATCTAGGGTTAACAGTTCAGTTGCATTGTTTTATCAACAATAAGAAATGGATTGTGTATCAAGGTATTGCTGCATCAAGGCCTTTGTAAGAGATCTCTCTTCAACAAGTGCAGGGTTGTCTTTTTGACAAAATATTCCCATTCAATGCAATACTTCATTATTTTTTTCAAGAACGGTGCAATTCTACAAATAGAATAGGTAGTACTGGACCTTGATGTCTTCAATTGTCAACATATTCAGATGGGGTCAGTTCTTAACTGAGACGAAAATGTTGGTATTTTCGTCTCAGGTTCTTAAGAAGCCCCTGATCTTCCAAGGATAGATTTGGATTTTCAAATGACAGGGTTTTAATAGTAAAGACTCTGGGACAGGGTGAACCTAAATGCATTAATTGACTTGCAATAGGCCTGTTAGTGTTAGTCAAATGGTCCCCAGATTGAGGGTTTTAGCTCAACTCAATAATTAGGTCTATATTATCTTTTAAGATTTAAAAATTAAAGGTCATTAACCATTTAAAAAGCTTGAAAATTCATTGATGGGGCTGAGACAATTTCAGGTTTTATTGTCTCAAGATAGGGTCTATGTGTGGTCAATTTCTTATAATATCAATTACCAGCTTATTTACATTGACAAAACCTGTTAAAAGGGACTTCAAATTCCAAGAAATGAACTCAACAGAGTTCACTACAGGTCAGTCATCACCTCACTTCCTAATCCTCATATCCATAACAATGAACTTCTTCAAAATTTATTTACTATCCTGTCTAGAAAATCCAATAAATATGCATATAAAAAGAATAACACTTTGACAGAAAAGTTAACCACTTCAATATTTCCTGCTAGAAAAACAACTTGAAGTCCAGGGTACTTTAAAGTGTGATTATAATAATTGTAATCAATTGTTATCTATTGTTCTCTGATTACCTTGTCTACCATCATAATACAAGGCCCTTGGACAAGTTTAAAGGGTTATTTGCATATGAAAAGGCACCTGGGAGTGTGGTCAGCTGTTGATAAATAAAGCAAAGGTTTAGGGCATTACTCATACTTGTTCAATACTATTTATCCTGGAAAAATGGGCTTAAAATCACCGCAGTGTAAAATTTACCCCATATTCATAATTTATTTTGCATGAGACAAATAATCTATTGTGTTTACACGCTGCTGAACATGCATATACCCTAAAATATGCCTTAAATGGTTGATTCCAATTGGCCTGTTCACTGTGGATACGGAGGGGCTTTCCCAACCAATTGCAACACGATCTGTGGGAAACTCCAATAACATTACGATATGGCTATTTTTGCACAGCAACTGTAACGCAATATCGAGAGCGAAATTGAATGGTGTGAGCGAACAAAGGAGGAAAGGGTGGATATTATTACATCCGACAACGAGTTTCGACTTGATCTTTAATTTCAAATATCAATTCATATGATATGCCCTTTGTTTCATTATTTTTATCATGTTCATGGTTTCACAACAAAGGAGAGCTGGTTTTGGAATTACCCAAAACTAAAAATAGCAACAAAGTTATTCCTATAGCAATATAACCTCTGAGCACTTTAAATTGATATTTGTAAAATTCAAATGAATATCAATGGCCACGTAGGCAACAGGAATTTTAATTTAGGCTATGTTTAACATTTCCTTGTTGTTGTTTCTTGTTTTTTTTCTATTTGGACACATATACTTTCGTTTTTCTTTTTGTTAAAAAAAATATATGTCTTTATCATTTAGTATTTTATATTGCAATTTATGGTGTGATTTTTTTTTTTGAAATGTGGATTCTAATGTTCGTATTATCTGGCTAGATACTGCATTACAAATAAATGTAAATCAAATTTAATTTCCAATAACCAAATAAAGGCAAATGTGGGATGGTACAATTTGTGACCCCACTTCCGTGACCCCACTTTTGTGACCCCACTTTATTCTTGCTGAAATTTAAAATGGATGTACTTTAGGACATCCTGAACAACATGAACACATTCTAGAAGTTATCCAAGGTCATTAAGGGGGTCTTAAGGGGGGTCCAAACGTCAAATTCTAAAAATGCTCCAATTGACCCATTCATCATCTGGTGATCATATCACATATCTGATCTAACCACCAAATCAAATTACATCCTCCATTAGATTACATCAGCCCATACCAGCCAGCCCACTCATCAAATCCCAAACCCATAAAATCAATGAATCAATACACAAATGCACAAACAAACAACCACAATGAGTAATTATTACAATTATGAATATAATGATTGAATTAAATTCTGCAACAAACCATGACATAAAATAGCGACCAGGCCAGGGTTGTGAATGTTTCCAAATGGTGAAATTTTGGATAGTGTCATGTGACCAATCAAGATTTCACCACCATCACTTTGTCTTGCTCCTTGCATATTGATGGTGAAATCAGAGAGGTGATGGTGAAATCCTGGATGACTGGAGTCACATAAAAGAAGATATCAGGACCTTCCCATCATGCCTTGCTACCTATGGGATTGTTTGTATAGGAAATCATGTGAGTAGATAGTGATGAAATGCCCATAAATCAAAGCTACCTGTTGTAATCTTGCATTTTGGGCACGTTTCATCACTAACTACTCACATGAATTTGTACACAAAATTTCCCATGGTAGCAATGCATGATGGGATACACACAACATCTTCTCTTGAGTCACATGATCCATTCATCTAGGGATGGTAACATTCTGGATAACAGAGTCATATGACCGATCTATTTTTAGCACAACCTGGATGGATGGCAGGCTGTCTTGTTAGTCTGTTTAGTCACGAGACATTTTTCTTTCATCACTATATCGCTCAATCTGTCAATATTTAATATCTGGACAAATCAATAAATAGTTTCATACTTTGTAGGATTGTGGAAAAATATAAAGATTTATGAGTGACAAATCAAAATAATTGTATGTTTTATATGACATCTCCCTTTTTCAACTTTATATTTTCGATAGGTTTGGCCTTTAAAAAGTTATAGTATTGGAATTTCTGTTGAGCCTCCAGCCATAGGGTAAACTAACAATGCCTTGACTTAATCAAGCACCACCCAAAGTTCAAAATCCTAATCAAAAGACAACTTCATAAAAGGTTGAATCAAAGTTCAGATAGCTGACAGATAGCAACACTCCCAAGTTCACTGAATTCAACTGAAAATCTATTAGCAACCATCATAACAAACACACACACCAGTCTGATGTCAAAATACATGGGTCAAATAGGAGAATTTGGGTAAATTCTAGTTTACAACAGTTTGATACAAACCAGTATCAAACATGTTGTTTTTCTTTTTAAAAAATCTAAAATTTATAAATAAGTAAGAAACAGTAACATGAAATGAACAGTAAAATCATACTCATAGTCGGCAGAGATACGTACCGAATGCTCCTTTTAAAATCAACATCATTATTAAATATTGACCATTAAAAAAAAAAATTATTACAAATTTTAAGCATAACTTGAAAGATATGCTTGAATTTTCAGAACATCAAAACATTAAATTTCATATTGCAGGTATCTCTGTTATGACTTATTTTAAGAATTCTTGAAACTTTCTTTTTTGAAGTTTAAATTTTGGAATATTGTTGGAATATTTGATAAGGCCTAAATAAAGTCTTTAAAATTTAATTACAATGTAATCAAATTATTTGGGGTTTGCAACAATAGTGTACTGTCCCTGGAAAAACATAAATCCAAAAGTTTGATATTTCTCTTTATTTATAAACATCCTTGGATTAAAAAGATAAATCATTTAAATTACACATGCGAAACCAATAATTATTGCAAAGAACAAAACATACTACGTGATAATTGGCTCTCAATAATCAATTCTCCAACCTTGCAAATCATCATTGTAGGCCAACACCATATAGATGTCCATTTTAATACAAGGTATTCTTTTTGCAAAGCTCATAATAGAGGGGAGCCTAATGATAATTTCCATTGATAATTTTATTATTGTTATATTTTTTTTAATCGTTTAGCTTTAGTTTGTCAATATTCATCATACGATGTCTGTCAACATGTAGGCCAAGTCTTTTACATGCATACTCCTTTTCTGCATTTGTAGACTTCATATTAAGGGACATCGAACGATGCATCTGAATTCACCATCAGCCAAACATTTTTCCAAAGCCACCCTTTCCTGGATTACAAATCCTGGCCTCCCGCTTCCTGATAATATGTTCACCCATGACATGCCGCCTTCAGCAGCATGTTTATTTTTTATTCATTTTTATTAGGCATGCCCTATAACAGACAGGAACATAATTTCCTCTGACTTGAAGTTGAAAGTTTTCTCTAATTTGATACTGCGATTTAAAAATGAGGCTCTAATGCGATTTGATGAAAAGAGAAAACTTCTGAGTGTTTCAGGCCATAGATATCTATCTTCTATGTAGAGGACTATTTTAAAGTCCCACACACCATGTTTAAGCCTGAGATTATTAAAAATAGATCCAAGGTGTAAGATTATTAACTTTAGTCATTGAAAAATTAGATAGTGTAGTAGTGAACATAAAACATTACTTAATTTTTCAAAGCAAATATATGACTTAAATCCCATTATAATCTTGCAACATAACTTGACATATTACATTTACATTTCAAGAACTTCTACAAATATTACAGTACAGGCCTATACAATAACAAAGCACGGTATTATGTATGGTGCTCAAACTCTTGTGTATTTCAAATGACACACAATTCAATATGCAGGTAAAATACGACACAAAATCATTTTTTTTTTTTTAAATATCTATTAACGTATCGCTAGGTTCATTTCATTTCCTCCTTCAGATCATACCATATTGAGGCGGTAGTCGTCATAACTTCCTGAGGATAGCGTATCATTTTGCGTATGTAAACACCATAGTATCAACAACAAGTTTGCAGAAAATAAATATTTTCAAATGAAAAAAATGCCATGTAAAATAGATAAAAAATAAAACAGACTGATTATAAGAGAAATAATTAAAATATTATTTTACCTTTTCTGTGGAATACACTCGTTTGTGATAAAAATAATTCCTGTCCCACGCACATATTCTAAGCAGTTCTGATGTCTTTGGAGTCCTGAGTTGATAATGGTTTGCTTTTCCACTGCATATCCACTCTACCCTAATTTATTATTCAATCACAAGGCTGGTCACAAGACTAGCTACTAGCCTGACCTGTGTAACGTGGAACTGCACACGTACTGACTGAGTCAACACACCAAATATGGATTGTGCATTACCAAATATGGATTGTGCATTTCCTTATATGGAAATTGATTTTCCTTTTGTGGATACTGGGTATTGCTTTATTGGCTGATGCAATGTTCACAATATACACGTCACAAACATATTTAATGTGTTTTACTTGGAAATTTCTGGAAATAACTATCAGGATGTAATTGCACTGCACAGAGGCAACGTCCAAAATGTAAACAAGACTGTATGATAATGTTATTGATCTGTCTTGTCAAGTAATAAAAGATAAATCCTTTTCAATATATTTTATAAAGAATAGACCCAAGGTTTCCACATCAAAACTGTCAATATTCTTTCTTTAAATGGCACCAATCTAGGGGAGCTTTGTTTTGATGTTGGCTTAGGGACCTCCTTGACATATTTACCTGGAATGGGCAGTGGATGAAAACGTGGATGAATGGCCAAATTCAGTGGTTAATCTCCTTTCCATGGCCGATCCACCACAGTGCACAATATTTTTTTACAGAAAACATGGAATCACTCAATTCCATTTGAATATATTATATTTACTATTTTGAAACCTGTTTGTATTTCAAGTCTATTAAAAACAAAATTTGAAATTCAATTATTTTTTCTGATCCTTGTCTACATTGTAGTACCGTGCATCTACAATGTATGCACGTTATCTTTGTGTAGGCCTACAACTTTTAATTCAATTATTCTTTCTGATCCTTTGTCTACATTGTAGATGCACGGTATCTTTGTGTAGGCCTTCAACTTCTATTTTTTGTATACCAGGGGTCAAACATAATAACAGGGCCAAGATTTGTTTAAATATCTGTCAAACCCTAATGTAGGCTTTTTTCAATGAAATTCTTCTACTCCCCGGTAGGTATTAGGTTTTACAGGGATGTTATTTTTCCTGGATAGAGGTCATTGTGATTTCATCAGCTTTTACAACAAACACAATGAGTGGATTTATTATTATCATTATCATTATTTAAATACTCTTCCAAAGCAGTGGAGTCATACTTCCGTCGTACTATGATATTGATCAATATTATTACTGTCTATAGGCCTAGATCATATTGTTGGGGAAGGGGATTGCATTAAATATGTCAAAATTTAGGCCATTTCAACTCCACTACGTGCTTCCCTGCATGTTTACCTGACCATAGAAATAGTATTTCCATGATTTCCATGACCTGACACACAACACTTGACTATCAACCTGTATCTCATGTGGTTTACCATTTTGTCATCCAGGATACACATAATCTAATGTCAATCTAATTAGTAGGTCTACTTGATAGTCCGCTAGAATGAGATGAGTGGAGTGGTTGCACATGGGCAGGAAATGTGGCCGCCCTTGTGGGGTGCATGGGGACATTTTTTCAACTCATGGACTATCTGGGACCCATAGTCCCAGATGAAGGCTAAGTAAGACTAGAACATTCAGTCAACAAAGCGAAAACAGGTCCTTTCAACAAGAGCATATTTCATTGAACAGCAAAACGGTTCCTTCATATGGCTGAGTCGGAGAATGTAGACCAGGGGTCCTCAATAATTTTGCTCAAGTCCCACCAACATTTTTATAGGCAAGGTTTGAAGTGCCAAAATATGCCACAGAAGCACATTTTTCTCATTATATCCTTTGTTTTAACAGGCAGTGAAAGTGCCACAAAGCTTCCTACAAAGTGCCACATCATGTGGCACTTGTGCCGCTATTTGAGGAAGCCTGCAGACCAACAGCCTCTGTAATAACGTGAACCAACATAGCTCTTGCTCAGAGCTGTCCACTACCCTCTGTGCAGTAAAATCAAAAGTGTGCTGAAAGGAGACCTTTCACCCAGGCAGCGCTGCCTGGGCTCATTGCTGGTTCCGTGGGAGGAGCGATCTGTGGGAGGAACGATCAAGGGAACGGTACTAGTTCTAGAACCAACATATACCCCGTTCAGACACACTAAAAAGTCGTCTTAAGTTGATATCGAGTCAATTTGTAATTTCAAACACGACCTCGGATTAGCTAAAAGTAACTCGACTTACGACTGTTCACACGCGCTACGATTTCGAAGTCGAATTAAAATGAACTTTACTTGTTCCAGGTCAATGCGCTGTAGAAGTAAACACAAATTCAACTCGATTTTTGACGACAGGTGTTCACACATACGAAAAGTCATCGGTTGTCGTCATTAGTCGAGTTACATCGAATTACTAACGCGACTTAACTTGCTTTTTAGCGAGTTAAAAATTTGATGTAAGACGACTTTTTGAAAGACGACTTAAGTCGACTTGAACTGTTCACACACAAGTGAATTTTGAACTCGATACAACTCGAATATGACTAAAGACGACTAAAGACAATTTTTAGGCTCTGTCTGAACGGGGTAATAGTCTCAGAAATGTAGTTGACCATTTCACCAACCATTGGAAAACAGGCTGTCTGTAACGTCATATAAATTAACCTTATAAGGATAACCATGGCAGGCAACGACTTCCTGCTCTCTCAAATTGATAACAGACACTTGTAGAGTGGATACACATGTTTTACACTAGAATGACAAATCAGAAATCTCTGACACTATAAAAACTGTAATGCTCTGTATAGCTCACAACCACGAGAAGCAATGGCACAGGAGACCAACGGCTTAACGGGAGTAAGCTTGAACCGATGCGTCGTATCGGCCATCGTATCGGGCCGATATTACACCATATCGGCAAAACATCGTAGCGGTAAAATCACCTGTCTATGCCGATGAACTTTACCAATGTTTGGCAAGGTGACAGATAAAAGTGTGGCAAAATAGCTGGGCTAGGTTTTTGATCAGCTGATGATGCACTAGAAGTGTGGCCTAGGCACGTTTTTGATCAGCTGATGATGCACAAAAAACGTGGCCTAACCCTAGTCTAGGCCACGTTTTGATTTTGATCAACTGATGATGCACTAAAAGCGTGGCCTAGCCCTAGTCTAGGTCACGTTTTTGATCAGCTGATGATGTACTAAAACATCGGTAACAGATATTGTATCAGCAAAGTGACAGATATCAAACATCGGCATATCGTATCAGTAAGGAATTGAGCCACCGGTTCAACCTTAAACGGGAGTTCCAAAATCCAGAACAATTAGAGTAAAGTTCCTTGCCAAAGAAAACAGTAAGACATGATTTGACTGGGGCTGCTCGAACCTAGATCTATTTTGGACAAATCAAGCTGACACTGGCATGCAGTGGATAGAGCACTGGACTTGTGACCGAGAGGTTATGGGCTCAAGTCCCTTCACTGCACCCTAAATGAACAAGATTCGTTTCTATCTAGGCCAATATTAGTGCTGGGTGGAATTCATGTGACCTGTTTAGGAAATCATAATGGTAACTTAAGGTGGAAAGTATGAGTGCTAGGTGGGCTCTGCCCGCCACCGCCCGACATAGCAAGAACCATTAATTTTTCACCTAATTCCCTCTCACTCACGTGACATAAAGCAGTACCATGTGTATGGAATATTCAGTACGTAAATATGACTAGTGGACTATGGATGGAGTGCTGAATGTCCATTTCCCTCTCTCCCCAACAACAGCAAGAACAACAACAGGCCTGTTGCAGAGTCTGTCCTGACCAGGTGTCCTGACACAGGCGGTGGCGGACCCGATAAATAGCATCCACTAGATTTAGGGACGAGGGATTTCTAAAACGCAAATTTAGGGTACGATTTACGTGTATTTCTATTGGGTCACGTGACTCACGTATTGAAGAAAAAAATTCCAAAGATCATATTTTTACCTTTGCTCAAAAAAATACAATTAGTGTTCTTATAGTAATCAACATAATTATGTCATTCCAAAACCGCTGGGGTTCACGCGTGTTATCATATTTTTTTACCGATTACGAAAATAATTTTAGTGATCATCCCGGAAGTATTATTTTTCCACGAATCCCAACGGCTTCATGCCAGAGGCGGTATAGGACATGACATCACCGAGGATCGACTACGATACCGTATACCGTCCCGCAACCAGTAACAGTTGCCACGACAACCCTCCTCTGTCCTGACATTAAGGAAATTTGAGATTTTGCCACCAATGCCCTATACAGCAAATTTTAGGCCAAGGTAAAATTTTGACTTTTCACAAATCTTGCCCAAAATGTTTCAAATCATGTTTTGTTAACCTTACACTTGTTACATGTCTCACTTGCACATGCTGATCCATCAAACTCTGTTTCACAAGTAGGCTGTGCATTTTCACCAAATGACAAGAACTGCTATGATATTGTTTGTACCATGTCATGCACAGAAATATTGATGGGATTTAGATGATGGGAAATCCCTCAAGAAATCCCTGTACATTTTCAAACATAGGCTCATTCTATGATTTAACCATAGAGCCCGGTATTCAAATTAAATTTCTATTCCAAACTGTATGATTTTAATCAATAATCAACATCATACATGACCAACTGCATGGAACGATCAACAATCTGTCACATAACATCACATGATTTCATACAATTCTATTTACAAAACACAAACCACAAGACCCTGGAAAACCCCATCACAAGGTTCAGTTTACACTGAGTCAACAAGCCTTGTCCTACATTGACTATAACTTGAGAGAACTTTGCCCGTTGTGCTAGGAGATCCTGTTAACGAGGATTTGGGGCTGGCAGTTTGGGTCCCCATCCCTTGAATCAACATTTTTTCCAGCATACAAAACACTTTATTTAAGATAATTTTGTCAAAATAGTGCAAATTTGGACAGAAAAAATGTAGTTTTTGATTAAATTTGACTCAAAATTTGGGCAACTTGGTACATGGATGGGTCCCTTTTTCTTGAAAACTGATAAAACACAAACCACAAGACCCTGGAAAACCCCATCACAAGGTTCAGTTTACACTGAGTCAACAAGCTTTTTGATGGGGGGGCTTTTCAATTTTCCCAGAGGCACGTACCTATCCAAATCCCGGGCCTAAACTGTCAGATCAAGAGCTTCCTCTTAAATAAATCCTTGGCCCTATGTTTGCCATAGCACACACTTGAAAAGTTGCACTTCACTCCCATGCATAAGAGAAGATATTGTGTGTATCCCATCATGCATTGGTTCCTGTGGGAAATTTTGTACAGGAAGTCATGTGAGTAGTTAGTGATGAAATGCCCCTAAATCAAAGTTAATTGTTGTAATCTTGCATGTTTCATCCCTAACTACTAACATGACTTCCTGTACAAAATTTCCCATAGGAAGCAATGCATGATGGGATACACAAAATATCTTCTCTTCCCATGCATCATCAACATGATCACATCCCTCACTCACTCCAAGCTCTAGTTCCACTTGATGACATTTCTCAAATTTCAATTTATCAATTCTAAGAAGTTGGGATGTAAACAGCTAGTGTGTGCCAAGCACCGATCCGATCATATCACAATCAGTTAATATTCTATATCATCATTCATCATCTTAATAAATAATACGACCTGTTTACACTCTGATACAAACAACTTTCATACATCAAGGTGGTCAATTAGAAAAAAATTACCATGTAGCATTCAGACCATTTGAAAAACTTTCTGAATTATGGCACAGGTTGCATCCCCACTAGTACAATTAGTGCTGCTTAACACCCCATGTGGGGCCAAGGAAATGCGTCAAATTCTCACAATGCATTTGGTACCACTTCCTAGTACCAAGAGTCCCAAACTACATACATGAGAAAGGAAGAGGATGAAGAACAAGTACCGGTCTAGCGGTTTCATCAATTTGAAAAGTTGGACGTCTACTGATCATTTGATTTTTATGAGGCATGTACAAAGACTGTGTACTACAGTGATGTTGCAGGGACTCTGAGTGCACCAAACCACGTTTAAGCATGGAAAAAAGAGATCTCTTTTTTCCATGGTTTAAGGTATCAAACATCATAGCAAGACCTACATGTAACCATGAGTTTTTAACAATTTTACATCATGTGACTTTTGAAAATTTGCAAGCTTTCGAACTTGTTCTTGCGCCTTATAATTAAGATTCAGGGAAGTGATCAGAATTTTGGCTAAATGTCTTTGAGAAGCGCATATTAATTAAGCTCCAGTTTCAATTTCAAACAAAAAGCAATTCATTTTGTTGTTTGAAAAAATTATTAATGTACATACAAATGTATGGTTAACATGGTTAATAAGTGATTTATTTGCACTTGATGTGGCATGGAGCCATGCAAACAAACACAACATCCTGCACAGACACACCTCCAATTTAAAGCTATCTGATTGGCCAGAGGTAAACAGCTATTGAAAGATTGCCAAATGTTTCAAAGTTTTGAGTAATGCTCATATTTAGGGCACTACAAAGCACATTTCGACCTGCTAATTTCATTAAATTTAATTCTAATTCTAATTCCCTAACAAACATGTGACGCATTACATGTTGGGTCGCACAAAATCAAAATTGAGTTTATGGTATGACTGGAAAGTTTACATCAGGTTTTAAAAAGATACCAAAATTAAAGGCATTGAACTTTGGTTACCGAGCTACGGCAAAACAAAGAATGACAGCACTGATGACATTGGATTTATAAAACACACTTCCGAGAAAAAAATGTTTGAAAATCATGACCCATTTAAAACTCAAAGATATTCCTGGGGTAGATTTCACTGTTAACGTAAAAATGCATCGTTAACCCATAGCCAAAACCCATCGCCAGCTACAACCCCTCTAGATCTTGACCCCATGCAACGTTAACAAAGATTTTTCTAATGCATAATCCATATAAGACAAGTTCATTCATTGAAAATATGTACTTCAAGAACCTCATTCTTTAACGATCTAAAAATCAACCTCCTAACCCTCATTTTCAACTTCAGACGGCCAAAGCTCAGAATCGAATTTGCCGTCAAGTTGTACCTTTGGATGTAATGCGTCACATATTTCTTCAACATTAAAATTATTCTGACACTATTTCACCACAGAAATGTTAAAATTTTGACACAGCCCTGCATAATCCCATGCTCAGACTACCACATAAAATTACAAATAGGCTACTTGTAATGTCAATCAATCAATCAATCAATCAAAAGGGGATTTATATAGCGCCAAAATCAAAAACACACTTTGTTCAAAGGCGCTTATGACAAACATGGAAAACCAAAACAATTCAGAAAATAATTTCTGTTTGTTCAGACTGAAGGCATGTGATAAATGCAAACAATACAGGAACTACTTTTAGCACTGATTTACACAGCAAACAACTTTATCTCTAGAACATCGTACTATATTTTGACAACCAATCACAGTCTGGCGAGATGTACTAAAATAAGATGCACTGTGATCCAATTGTCTTTGTTTTTGTATCATCCTGACCCAGGGGGACACTGAGCTATATTGGTGTACACTTGCATGAACAAAAATACACAAAAAGGAGGTCATTTTTCCCCTGACCAACACGTAAAGCACTGCACGTGTCTAGGGGCAAAACCAGAAGAAAAATTACAACTTTAAGGGGTTGAAATTTTGAGTAAAATTGGATTTCTTCTTGTAATCAAAAACTAGCTCTGAAAGAGGTATTTTTGTAAACCTATGTTTATGCATGTATACATCAATAATACCCAAGTGGCCCCCCTGGGCATCCTGTATAATAGCAATACAGTACTATGATTACTGCCAAAGGACAAGACAACAAAATGTCAAAATACTTTTCAGTCTCTGACATATACTCTACAAAGTCTCACTTCAAATAATCAATCAATCAATAACTAAATGTGAATATAGGCCTATTGTAATTTTTCGAATCGTTTGACCTAAGTATGAATCTGCCTTTAAAATGCCTATAGGCCCTAGAATTAAATTAAACTTTAAATGTTTCAGTTCGACAGAAAGGCAGAATCTGAAACAAAATGATACTTTTTGAATGTTTTTTTGCTTGCCATTTATTTCCCAGCGCATCAGGCTCACCCTCAGCTCAGTCAGGGCTTCGCACAAACTCAGTTCCCGACGCTCGATGAATGGTGAGCCGTACACAGTAACGTGAACGATATAAGCCCTGCGTAATAATTTGAATATCAACTGTGGATTCATCACAAATCAACAACGGTATACTTAGTCCTGTATCATGTGTGTATAAAGGAGATCATGTCATGTCCGCTAGTCCGAAGGTTCGCTAGTCCGAAAATGAAATAAGGTTCGCTAGTCCGAAAGCGTATTTTCTTATACCTGAGGTTTTCTAGTCCGAATTTGAAAAAAGGTCCGTCAGTCCGAAAATAGGGTTCGCTAGTTCGAATTTGAAAAAAGCAGGGCTGTGATTGGGGCTTTGAAAAAAGTCTTGGAAGATGGAGCGCAGCGACCTCACGGCCGGGGGTCCAGGGGCCCGCTCAAGGGAGTCTTCACCTTTACAGCCCTTCAGGAAGCTGTATCTAGACACTAATTTATTCAGCAACCTGGAACATAAATTTTTTGAGAAATTATAATTTGTTTTGAGTGTTTGCAAAAAGATGCTCTGTTTTCAAGTTATGGCCGTTTTAAAACTTCACCTCCTACATAATAGTATGTACGACAGTACGAGGTACTTACAAAATTGGTTCTATTGCTTTTATTACAAGGGCTGCAAGGCTCAGTTCCATATATGTGATGCAAAATGTAAAATGCTAAATCTAATATTTGTGTAGCATTATCCTACCCATATGTGTACCGCCGCGGCAAAAGGGTCCAGTTGTCGGCTCATACATGTTGCTCCTTGTAGCATATCTAATGTATGGTATTTGTATACATCAGATATGCTACAATGAGCAACATGTAGGAGTCGACAACTGGACCCTTTTGCCGCGGCGGTACACATATGGTCTACACCCCCCCCCCTACCCCCACACACACACACACCCACACCATTCACCTACACATTCAAAGATTAGGGGTGCTATTTTTAATGCTAACAGGGTTGAAGCCAGGAGTTGTAAAAAAAGGTCTGGATCATCTGCAGTGTGAGTGTCACTGCAGTGACAGTGTAGTAGCGACACAAACTGGTTAAGCTTAATAAGCTTAAAACATTTTCTACACTAATTTTTCTATACCATACCTTGAATTCTTTGTTTTTGATATGTGCTTTTGGGTCTTCACATGCCTAAGCAGGTCTTTATTTCCTCCTTCCATTTGCAATTGCACCGCTAAATTGGCAACCTCGCTTATTTATTTTCTGCAGTAACCAGTACAATTGTATTGTCAATTTGTCATGATTGTGCATGTTGCAATTCCATCTCGTTTTCCAGCCAAGAAAAACACCACTGATTTCTTCTATCAATAAATCTCCATCCTTTCTTTCTTCTTTCTTCCAAAATTGTGTCTAATCCTGTCTAAAACTTTCAAAGAAGGCATCTTAAAAAGCTTTAAAAGCTTACTTTACGACCAGTTTCAGCGTAAAGACATCCATCACTTGTGAAATGTAAGGTACCGAAATGTAAACACATGTAACATCAACCACACGTAAGCACTTCAAACAGTTATTGAAATAACCATTGACCTTTGCGTTAGTAAATTGGGGATGATAATATTGACATTAAGGTAAATACAGGAAACTTTAGCCTACTTTTGCAGTCGTTTTACTTCGGTGTTTTTTTGTTTTTTTTGATGTTGAATTTTTTTGCCTCTGATTTTCTGGAGATTTATCCAGGAGATTTTTTCAAAAATCCGGAAATCCAGAAAAATCCGGGGAAATCACAGCCCTGAAAAAGGTTCGCTATTGTTGTTTCAAATGATTCTCGGACACGAAAATTTAGAGCTTTGTGTAACACAGCTAGAGCTGCGTGTGCATTTTACGCAAGTACACAACACTTTTCAGGCATGCGTGATGTCGCGGTAGTGTGGATTACTGATTGGAAACGGTGTTGCGTACTTGCCGGTGTTTCTTTTTTGTCTCAACTTGTGGACACGCCGTGGCTGCGTTCAGAAATCATGTTCGTGTCTGTAATTTATTCGAAACAATAATAGTCCGAAAATGAAATAAGGTCCGCTAGTCTGAAATTTAAAAAGGTCTGCTAATCCTAACGTTTGCCAGTCCGAAAATGAAATAAGGTTTGCTAGTCCGAAAATAAAAAAAAATGTTTGCTAGTCTGAAAATGAAATAAGGTTCGCTAGTCAGTCCGAAAATGAAAAAAGGTTCGCTATTCCAAAAATGAAATATGGTTCGCTAATCCAGATGAAAAAAGGGCCCCTAGCTGGTCCGAAAAAACAAATTGGGTTGCAAATCAACAAAACAAAAGGGTTTTTTTGGATTAGCGGACCCTATTTTATTTTCGGACTAGCGAACCTTATTTCATTTTTTTCGGACTGGCGAACCTTATTTCATTTTCGGACTAGCGAACCCTATTTCATTTTCAAACTAGCGAACCTTGGCTTATTTTATTTTCGGACTAGCCGCGAACCCAATTCATATTCGGACTAGCGAACCTTAGGATTAGCAAACCCTTTTTAATTTTGGACTAGCGGACCTTATTTCATTCTGGGACTAGCGAACCTTTATTCATTTTCGGACTAGCGAACCTTCGGACTAATGATCGCAAACCTTCGGACTAGCGCCGCGGGCTGAGGCTGAGCCTAGACCTACTTGTATGTCGAAATATGAATTTTTATGAATCTTGTATGTTTTCATATATTCGACATACGGAGCTCCGTAGGCCCTGGCTTAAGAAGCTGATATCGTCTGCTTCAGATAATGTCATCACAAATGAGCTCAAACGAACCTTTTATCCATGTTAAATCATCTTACCTTAGTCATGAAGAATTATTGAATCTTTTTCCATACCAAAAAATACGATGAAAAAAATTGAGTTGCGGATGTCAGTGACGGAACCATTTTGTGAAATGATCACGGCAAGATCACAATTTCAGCTACATAAATCCACAGTGTTGCCAAATGAGCTCGAAATTAGGCGATTTATCAACGTTGCCTGACGTTTTCATACACAATAGTCATGTTGCCACAAAGCGCCCAAACACACTGAGAATTACGACAAAACTGTTACGTAAGCATAGAATCTATGACGTATAGTCAGCCAACAGAGACGAAAGTGGTATAATCTACGCTCGGGTCAAAAGGTTAACAGTATGTTAGATGTGCTGTAACGCGCGATGCTAGCCAATCAGGTTTGCGTAATTTTTCATATCCCCGATTTGCTATTAGCAAATTGGTCCTGCTGGGTTGCGATTCTTTTTCATAGGGGAGTTTCATCTCCCATTATTTATAGACTCTCTGACCCAGACATGTGGTTCGCAACGCGTCGCCATGTTGTGTCAACAAAAGACGTATTTTCATGCAATTTTCTTGGAATTATTGTCAGGTAAGATCTTAATATGTCCACTTAAAATTGAACACCCATATGTGTTCGGCAGAATACTGCCACCGGTATCGTGCATAGTATCTGTAAACAAGCTTTTTTTTAAACGGGGCCGGGCGATTTTTACCCAACGGTCCTCACATTTTCGCGCCCGGTTTGGACCAAAAATAACACACCAAGGCGCCGCTGAAAATATGCAAGTGTCGCCCGGTCGTAAATCAGAATTTATTTGCACACAAGATGTAATGATGAATTGAACATAAAAGCTTAAGAAATTCAACGAAATTTGTGAAAAACATCACCTTAAAATGACACAAACATTGTCTGTTGGCAAGGTTACCTTTCTCATAAATAGTATTTAGTAAATCTCAGTTATTAATTCCATGTTTTATTAATATTTTTTCGTATCTTCGATCGCCGCTCGCCACATCAGTATCATCATCTTGTTTACATCACGTGACCTAAGCGAAAATTAGGCTTGCGGCGTGGTCATTTGCAGAGGGGGTAGAAAAGTTTACATGGTGTAATTTATTGGCCACTGTTCCATGATTGATTGATTGATTGTTGTAACGTCTAGACTGTCATAACTATTATTTTTAGATTAAAAAATCACTTGAT
>JXSR01S057559.1:0-16684 GCA_000969725.1 Ophiothrix spiculata | reverse complement strand
AGGATCCGTCACGAAAGGACACACACTAGAGAGAAACCGTATCAATGTAAATATTGCCTCAAAGGTTTCTCGCAGACAGGTACCAGGACCACTCACGAGATGACACATACTAAAGAGAAACAACATCAATGTAAATATTGTAACAAATATTTTACGACGGCGTCAAACAGGACTACTCACGAAAGGACACACACTAAAGAAAAACCATATCAGTGCACTTATTGTGACAAATGTTTTGCAGTCAAACGTGACAGGACTCGCCATGAAAGAACACACACTAAAGAGAAACCTTATCAATGTAACTATTGTGACAGATGTTTCTCCCAAATAAGTAACAGGTTAACTCACGAGAGGACACACACTAAAGAGAAACCATATGAATGTAACTATTGTGACAAATGCTTCTCTCAGACTAGCAACAGGACCTCTCACGAGAGGACACACACAAAAGAGAAACCGTATCAATGTAAATATTGTGACAAATGCTTCTCCCAGGCTAGCAGCACGACCTCTCACGAGAGGACACACACTAAAGAGAAACCATATGAATGTAACTATTGTGACAAATGCTTCCCTCAGACTAGCTTCAGGACCTTTCACGAGAGGACACACACTAAAGAGAAACCTTATCAATATAAGTATTGTGACAAATGCTTCTCCCAGGCTAGCAGCAGGACCTATCACGAGAGGACACACAAAAAAGAGAAACTGTAAAAACTTTAACACGTAACAAGATATCTCATGAAAAGACACAAACAAAAGAGAAATCAAATCAGTGATTTTATTGTGAGAAAGGTTCTCCATGGCAAGTAACATAATCAATCACGAGAGGATGCTGTAATAGAAGAACCCGGAAGTTACCCCTTGTTGATTGTTATGCTTAGTTTGGCCGTTATATATTGGTTGAAATTGAATTACATTAGTGTTACAAAGGTGATAACCAATCAAGCACTTATTGATGGAAAACTTACTGATTCTAAATGTTTCTCTTGTTCAACAGGTTATTAGTAAATTCTTCAACTAATAAACAGAGTCAATATCCATCAAAAATTATTCACGCATTATGACCACATACAAAATATTATCGGCCTTGTATCATTAGGTGAGGTATGTATATAGAAGGGTGAAGGCGTTACAGTTTGAGGTAAAAATCAGGAGTATTTTTACCATAATTTCAGATAGGAGTGGTCAATTGATTTGGTTTATGGACCATAATCTTGACAATTTATCCGGCTATAAGTCCCCATTGTTTCATATTCAATTATTCTTTACTTTTTGAAATAATTGCATTCAAATGGCGCTGTGTGGGTGTGCGAGGATATGGTTGTAGCAAGTATGCATACATACTTGCTACAACCATTGCATCCTTAACAATGCATTGAAGCGAGTATACGGTGCATTATAAGTATTGGCTATTACCTGTCATTCTACCTAGTGAAGGGTCATTGTTTATGAACCAATGAGAAATCAGTGATTATGAAAAGAAATTGTGGATGATTATGAAACGACATTTTGGATGAAGTCATATAAATTGGTATTTGTAGTAATGGATTCCAATTGACTTTTTAAAGAAATATTTGATCACACTATAGCTGCTGCTCAGTATAATACAGAAGCAAATTCCTCCATTACAAGTTTAGTTTATTTAAAAGTATATAGCAGCCCCTTCATATATCGGAGGGTCAGATTGTTGAATTACATACAGTTATAAAGATATGATGAAATCAATTCAGTTCGGCGGAACTCACAATTCGGATACGTATCCGAATTCGGATATCCACGCACATTTCGTATCCGAATTGTGATACCCGTATCCGAATAAGGATATGGAGGGGTATCTGAATTCTGATACTCCTGTCGTGGCGCAGGAAACTAATCGATAGTGCAAGCTTGCAAGTACATGTAGATCATCTTTCTTGCATTTATGATAAATTTATCTGTGGAAATGTAATTTTCATCTCTGCAATTCTAGCGGAACAGCTTCGAAACATGTCCTGATAGCTTCTTATCACAGAAGGCAAAATAATTTGGCCAATACTTTGTTAGATTTTAGATGACAAATGATTATAAATGTTATTGACTATTATACATACCGGTATGGTGAGCGGCGAAGCTGAATATTCATTTCAGCTGATATCCCGTTTCAGCTGTTTTTAATCCAAATTCGGATACGGGTATCCGAATTGTGATACGGAGTGTCCGAATTCGGATACGTATCCGAATTGTGAGTTCCGCTATATGACATTTGTCATGTATATCCACTTTTTGTGGTTTGTCGACAATCCTTACAATCATAGCTTTACAATGATATATAATTTACTGGGACTTTAACACATGACAGAATTGCTATGCGTTTAAAAGAAAGGACATGCAAATTCCATTCTACATCAGTGTGTAACGCAGATTCGTCCTACCTCATAACACAACGCCTATCCTAGTTTACCACCATAATTCTATGAACTATTTTAAGTTATGAATAACTATCGTATTGAATTGAATGCAAAGAGCTGCAAAGGTTATTGGACTAAAAGTAAACATTGAGTCATTATTAAAATTTCAGCGAGATTATTAACCGTTAAAAACTTGCATAATAATTGGACTGTAAATTATAACGGTTAAGATATCGTGTTGAAAATCAAAATTACAGTGTGAAATTATTTTTATTTCTGAATAACAAAACAATAAGTTTCAGAGTACTTTTCAGTGGTATTTTCTTTTGTTTAAATTATCAGCGTAAATTACAGTGCACCAGAAATTACAGTGTAAATTTCAGCGACATATTCTCGTAGTGATAATACAGACAGGAAATGATTCACGATATAATGTTACATTAACTTCTTTTTTCGTCTTTTTTTTTTTCTTTTCTTTTTAGGTCAACCAATGAGCAGGAAATTTAAGACGTGAAACTATATAGCGTATACAGGTTTAACATAATAGTTGGAAACACCTGTGCCATCCTATGTATTTTACGGAGACTATCACTAAAATATTACTCGCGTTGTAAATTTTAATAATAATAATAATAATAATAATAAAAATAAAAGAATATAACAAAAGAAAGGGCTGCTTTTTGTTAGATTCGGCAGTGTACATGATATAACAAAAAGCTAGTTTATAAATTGAGAATTTCTACAGCGATAATAGCCAGCTGAGACAAAACAAGTAATTCCCAACATTACTGGCGGAAGCGTCAAACGCGTGACCCACTTAGATATTTTAAATTAGTTTTCTAAAGTATGCCCATAAATAACGATACAGGAGGTGAATTAGGGTTTTTATTTTAAAACCTGCTAAAATGATAAGCTTTTAACTTTTTAAAAGGAGTACTATACCATTTCAGTTTTCGGATACGTATCCGAATTCGGATATCCACGCACATTTCGTATCCGAATTGTGATACGGAGTGTCCGAATTCGGATACGTATCCGAATTGTGAGTTCCGCTATATGACATTTGTCATGTATATCCACTTTTTGTAAATGCAGTTTGAGTCATGACCCAAAAATATTAGGAAAAACGTGTAACTACCTTCTTTTAAGTGGTCTTAATAATAATAGAGGCCCTTGCGGAATTTTTCTGCATCATTCAATACACTATAATACATCTATCTTTAAACCATGACTCAATATTTTTCTGCATCATGATGCAAGACAATTGCGTCAAGCCCTTCCGTGTGACTCAAAAGCTTTCGTCATGAATTGGGAACCGTGCCTAAAAAGAATAAGAATTTATTTTGTATTTTATTTGTATTCTTATTTTCGCATTGTTTAGTTTAATGATATATTTTATGTTTTAATTAAAAGACAAGCAGTATTTATGATATATATTCAGAAGAACAAGAGATTAACGTAATGTTTATATGCGATTACAATTATGTTTTAATAGATTCTGAATAGAATGAACACATACCTTGATTTTATTCTACTTAATACGTTTACTTAAATACGATTTTGACTAGGACAAAACCAGTATGCTTAAAGAGGCAGATTCATCCATCCTGTTATATACAAAATACCATCTACAGCTTGATTTGAAAAAAAGAAAACAAATGTTAGGAAAATGGTTTCTAAACACGTACATTTTGGAATTTCAAATGAGATGTAAACAGCTGAGACATGTTGGTATCCGTGAAACTTGCATTGAAAGTAGAATAAATCGAGTGTCTAAGTATTTCATGATCGGATATCAGAGAGACTACGTGAGAGGCACCAAACTGTCACATAGCATTTTTGTCAGACACCTTTTAGTCTATGACTATGTATCCTGAGCGGTTCAATGACATGACGAAATGTCGGGTACCATTCACGGTAAGAGTTACTACAGCGTGTGTGAATCATACGATCACACAATACGGGCACGTCGATTTTACTGGTTCAATCAAAACCATTTTGAAGTACAGCTTGTCCCGACGATTAAATAAAAAAATATTAGAAAATAGTTGTCAAAAGATTATATCATAGTAATATATGTCTTTCAAAAGTGAAGTAATTACTCTACACCATGCTTTTTTTCCCGTTTCATTTTACCGCTCCAGTCCAAAGACATGAAGAATTTAAGAAAGCCCTTTAAATCTACTTTGGTCCGATTTTTAAGTTTAGACTACCAGCTAAAAAAATGCAAACTTGAAATGAAGAGAATTTTGCTACCAACTAGAGCACAATTAGTCCAAACCAATCTTGCCTGACCTATACCTAACATTAGGTGATATTTTAAGTTCATTTTGAACTTAAAAAGGTCAACATTTTCAATTTAGGTACGGATCTTACTGATGCTCTCATATTCCTTGAATCTGTTACTTCTCGTGCGACAGTCGGGAAGTTTAGGATACATTTTCTACCAAAAGAGTAAAAAAAATACAGAATTCTAATGAAGATGTCAACCAATAATAAGTCTTTAACCGGAATCACGGAATTAAACTGAAGACAAAGGAGTTTAAGAAACCAAGGAAGATAATGATTCATCTGGCCCGTCAAGTGGACGCAACAGGTTGACTAAACCAGACACAACAACCTGCTTTATATCAGCAGATCATCACTAAATTGAGTCCTTATGTCATGAAATAGGTTAAAGGGATGCTTCTCCTAATCATGTGATGTTGTTAGCAATTTGTGAATCTTTACAAATTAACAAATCGGACCATCAAGATTTTTTGGTCTTTACAAAATGTATAATTTTGCTTACTATTGTGCTCTGTTCTCTCAAAATAAAATCTCAGAGTACGTTGCGGATTTATTGGGACACCCTGTAAACGTTAATACAGCACAGCGAAATAAAGATATATTCATTAAATTCACAATCGAAATAAAACAATGTGTAATAGCATAAAGAGGAAGTTTACATTAAGAACATACCAGTATATTGCATAATATATTGCAAATATATATCATTTAAGATAAATCTTTGAAAACATGATATATACGTGCATTTAAAATGATGCATGAACAATTACATATAGAAAATCATCTTTAAAACCATGACAGCCTAAAATTATGCGATTTTAATCTGTAACGTCATTTGCAAGGCATAATGAATGCATCAATCTTGTAAAAGATAAATGCTTAGTTTTCTATTTAACTTTAATACTGTTCTTTTAACACTACGAGTACAAAGGCTTTTGGAGGAGAATTTCTTTCTCATCAATCTTTTCAAGGCAGTTTAATCTACACATTCAAAGTTCAATGAAAATATACCATAATCGAAAGCTGAAGTAATTTCCGTTTTGCTACGTGCAAGACCCCAGATTGTACCACAATTCACGTATAGAACGCAACATATAAATTACACTATGCACACAAATATTTTATACCTACAAAATGTGCCTACGGTTCTAAAAATGGTTTTGGGGTTTTTTTATTTGTAAAATTGGCATATGAGTAAATTGTAATTCCGTTTCATTGTGTGCACTAGTCATGTAAGACTATTTTATGTATACAAAACATTGTGAAAGCAGTAAAGTTACAGTTTTTTAAACCTTTTTAAAGTGGAGTATTTACTTAAGCTCTTTTTAAATTTCTGAAGCAAACATACCATGTTTACATAAACTTCTGTTGTGTTTATGGAATATTTTTGTTCAATTTCTTCTACAAACTATTTAAACAGCTGAACATGATATTTAGACTAATAATGCAACTAACTTTACACACTTTTATAATGAAATCACTACGTTAAAGGAGAATGATGATGATGTGTGTTTGTACTTTGTCCGAACCTCATCTTTCAACCAGTATTAACAATGCATACACGATGCGTTAAGCATATGTTAAAACATCCAATCCAAATCACCAGTTGTAATTTTAACACATTTTTTTAATATAGAAGAAAAAACGAAATAAAACATACAAAACAACTATATTTTCCAATCAGCTTTGCGATTAGCACAGTTTTTCAACAATGACAACTAAAACTAGGATAACGTTAAAGTAAAAAATATTTTAAGATTCTTGTCAAAATAGAATCAATAATGTGCAGAACTTACCGAATATCTGCCTTTAGGAACTCTCATTTCCGCACAACAACATGCTCAAATCCAGAACAGTTGTTCATTCCGATTTCTCTTTAAATTATCCCTTGAGTAGAACGGGTATTACTAGCCCAGGAAGATCAATTCAGCTGGGACATTTGATTCAAGACGGTTTGACGGTAGAAGTTGCTTCGATTTAAAAGGTTAAATGCTGATGTACACTTTTATAAATAATGACAAGGATGAACCAAAGACAAGTGCTTATGTGCATATGGGATATAACAATAACAATAGGGAAATATGTTCATGCTATAATAATAAAGCTAGCAATGTTTCAATGATAAAACTTGATAAACAAACAAATACATTAGCTTAGTTCAAATGTTCTGTCCGTTATCTCATTAAAGGACAAAGGATTTTGTTAACTAAATCGTAAATGACAATAGTATAGGATCAAAGTATAGGATAGGCTATTGTCTTCGACGAAAAGCATAACACCTAGAGATTTTTAATTGTGCTTTTTATCGTGTAAACACAAAAGGACTGTCAAGGATTGCAATTTCTCAAGTGGGGATTATCTATACTTATTAACTCCAGTGAATAGAATAAGTAATGAGTTAACACAATATTTTACTACGGATTACAAAATGCACTGTGTTGCACGTACATAACATTTGAACTGGGCTAATGTTGAGCTTACTGCTAACATTCTGCTTGGTATGAAGTTCTAATTTGTACTATGGTTGTATTCTATTTGACCTAAACCATGTTCTTGACAATTCAATAGAATGACAGTTTCTTCGTCGAAATGACCATGTAAAATCATTTGATTATACCAAGTGGAATGAGTACAATTTGTCAGTTCAATTCTGTAGTTAACGTTTTTGTCAACAAATTGTTGGTTGGGAACAAATTTAAAAAGCAGGCTTTTAGTTGGAGTTTTAGTTAACAAATTCTACTCAACAAATTTGTTAGGGAAACAATTGAAAACTTATTAACCGTACTTAAATATTTCCACACGACAGGCAAAAGACCATTGATTCACCATTGACAAGATGTAATTATTCGTAATCCGTCGTAAATATTTTCTTTTGGTGGAGATGAAGTCTGTGTGCAATAAACACCTAATTCCAAACAAGGAGCTCGTTTAACGAATTTAAAAAATCATAGGGTCAGTTTATATCAATGAAATCAATTTATTCCCTCAAACCAAATCTGCAGGGTGAGGATGTCAAAAGCGCGCGTGTACATGTGCAACAAAGCAGTGATTGCGAAAATGCATTGTTCTTTTGAGCTACCTAATATTTAGTGCAACGAGTCATTGTTATCTTTTAATCTGATATATAATTCCAATGCATTCTTTTATAATAACGGAGGCCTGATGATGAAAAATCAGTACACACTTGTATTTTGTTTGATGTCAAATGTTTTGTGGTGTATCCGTTATTGATTAGAAGATGCATGGCGAAATTAATGTAATCACAAAGACTTGTTGTGCAACGTATTTTGCACCTCAGAAATTGGTATAAAATAACCCATTCAAATAATATTTCATATGGTTGATATTTTCAACGATTTTACAATTTAGTTAACGATTAGACTTTTTTCTTTGTGTCAACGAAATGTGCCATTAAATTGCACTTCTGTGAACATTTTTTCTCGTAAAATGACCGCTATTCTATTGTTCTAACTGAATGTCATGGTCGGTAGCATTACAAATTTAAATCACTTGTAATGGGTTAACAAAATTGTCAGTTCGCTACGTAAAAATCTTTCGTAAATATGAATAGACTTCACAGTAGGATTACATGGACTGGTAGACGCAATGAAAAGGAATTACAATTTACACATTATGCTAATTCAACAAAAATGGGGAACAATTTTGTTAACTATTTTGTTGACTGTCGTCAATCGATATTTGAAGTGACAAAAATGCAAGTATTTTTAAGCTAAAACAAATCTGAGACAGATATGCACAAATCAATGATGAGTTTTTTAAAATAATTAATCAAAGATATATACTTAAGGTTAAGTGAATTATGGACTAACCTTGTTAAAATTAAATCAAAGTAGCTCTCTGTTTAGATATACCTGTTGTATTTTATATAATTAATCGTAATATACTTTGCGTGTTGATTCTCTCATATTTGTAATAATTTTACTTCCCTATCTATGTACATTACTGCTACACCGATTTCAAGCACCTAATCAAACAACATGATGGCGTTGTAATCCCACATAACAAATCTCAAATGATTATTTTACATGTGAATATAGTGATGGGTGATTTTTGATCTGAAACGTAAAATAGTAATAATGTTCTTTACCCGTCACATAATGGCCCGGAAATAGCCATCTTATTTCTGCAAAAAATGTATAGATTCCTGTTCTGCTGCTGCATACTGATGCTTAAATATATTCCAAGCGTTTTAAGCCACATCATTTATTAATGAAAATTCCGTGTTAAGAATAATGTTAATAATAATGCAATACATTTATCTTCAAAGTGTTAATTTTGTGTAATTATAGTTAGAGAATCATATGTTAATGTTTTACCATGTTGTTTATAATTTTAGTGCAATTTTGTTTGTTTTTTATACAGGATCCTAATGTAAACCAACCTTACCCTGCCTAAATTTGATGAAATAGATAATAAATAAATGAATAAATAAACATAACTGTCTTTGTGTCTCTACTTAGTATTTCTTCCCGACATTGAAACAAATCAAAAGTTTTCTCGACTACAACTTTAATAAGGTATGCTAAATTTCACGCAAGCAAAAATTGCTTTTAAAAATACGGTAGACTGAATATTGAATAATGAACAAAACTTAAACGTTAAACAACAAACAATAATAAAATAGCAGGCCACCACAGCTAAAACAAGTAAGTCGTGAGACATTGGTTAAACATTTTGTCATATTATAATAATAAAATAAGCAACCGAAATTGCACAACTTACCGACAAGGACCGTTATTTCCGATCGACAATATGTCCTATATCCCGTAAAAGTGTAAGTTCCTTGCACCTTCTCTAAAATAACGCATTCATAGAGTGGCACAGGCAGAACAGCACCAGATAAGTAAGGTAAGCTGGGTCAACTGATTCCGGACGATTTGCAAGTAAAAGTTGCGTCGCTTTATAAAGGTTAAATACCGAAATATTCTTATGAATAATATATAAAGAACAATCTACACGACCAATCAGAAACGCTTGCAAACTAACGCATAGTGCGCAGCAATTACGACAGCGTGTTTTTGATTTTGTTTGTAGAAAGTTTAACTTTAAATTACATGTAGACGTTCTCTATCCAAAACTGCTTACAATGATTAATTTTGAATCGAATAATTTCTTAATAGCTTCAGTGTATCCGGCTACCACATCTCTTAATTAAGCATGTTCTATATGAAATTTAATAAACTATACTAAGCTATAACCCAATGCTCCATTATGTTCATTAAAGGGTAAAAAGTGCGTAGGGTTATTCGATAAAATTCTGTCAAAATCCGTTAAATGGCAAGATATGGTGTAATAGTTCTCAGCATGGTTAAACATTAAAAACTTTCTATAAACTTTTGATACAATACGAAGTGGTAGTGTTTAAAAATAAACTTCTGAATTCAACAATTTTAATTCAGAAAAGTTATACTGGTATTATACGAAAACGTGTTTACTTATTTATACACTCTTAATTTTAATACTCTTGTTGAGTAAAAATTTATTCAACGGTCAGAGTTCATTTTGTTGAGTGAAATCGTACTCAACGTTGGGAAAACTTTACTCAACATTGAGTAAGATGTGCTCAACATTGAGTAATATTGACTCAACCGAGCAAGATTTTACTCAATGTTGAGTAAGATTTTACTCAATGTTGAGTAAGATTTTACTCAATACTGAGTAAGATTTTACTCAGCAATGAGCTGTGACCGTTGAGTACATTTTGACTCAACAGAGTAAACAATTTTTAAGAGTGTAGAAACAAATAAAACAAACAAAACAAAGTAGTTTAGAGTTAAGTCCACGTATTATAGTATTATGATTCATATCGAAGCCATTTTCTACGCAACTCTGTCAATTTACCAACATTATTATCATTACTACATAATGGTATAAATTGTTGAATTCCATGTTTGAAATATTGGTCCCTGTATATGCTTTCAATATTAAACTTCGAGAAAATAATATTAAAACAAAAATAATTATTGTTATGCAAATATGTGTTTAAACTTCGACAAAATGATCATCGTAACTAGTCGCGTATAATTCAAATTAAAGCACTTTGTGTGTTGACTTTATAAACATGTAACAAATGAGACGAAGTTCAAACGGGTATCAATTCTATATTTTATGTTTAGAATTACTGCTTTAAAGGTGGTTTCTTAACATTTGTTTAAATGTCGTTTTGTATCTCTCAAAACTAAATTTAAGTATATACAAACAAACATGCATATATAGTATTGCTTTTGGATTTACTGTCAGTTTACAAAACTATAAGTTTTCCCGAGCTGAAAACAGGACAGAACTTTGCCATTGACTTCTTTAGTGACATTTATACAAATTACAAAAAGTGCTTTTTATGACCGATTAAAAGTGACACAAAATTGCTTTAGAAGGTAAAACAATATATAAAAATACAATAAAATAACGTTGCGCCTTCATATGTTAATGTTGCAAACAAATGTGCACATGGTCAGCTGTTAGCTACATTCATAATTGCGCAAAAATATTAATGAATAAAATGAAATATGGTTTGATTGCATTAACCCTAGTCTTTTTTTTTTTCGGGGGGGGGGGGGGGTGATTTCACCAAAACGCAAAATTAAGAGACCCTGAGAATTTGGGTAATTGTTTTTACAGCCTTTGCGGTCATTTTGACGAAAAACAAATCGCGGGAAGGGGGATACAACCTAATGGTAGGCCGTCAAAGTCGGCGGATAGGGGGTGTCTTTTTCTGGTCCGGAAATACTTTATTACGTCATAATTACGTAAGGCCTCGACCGATTTTCATGATCTTGGTATCAATGAAAAGAGGAGACCCATCCTTATTATACTTTAGTACCAAACAAAATAACTTTAGGGATTCCAATTTCAAGAACTCAAAAAGACGTCTTACAAAATCAGCCTCAAAAAGACGAGGTCAACTTTAGTTTGTAAGTTTTAAGACTTATAAAGTATAAATATTGATATTCTACTAAGGTAGGTCGTAACCTTCAATATTTTGAAGACCCCTAGTGTAAAAGAGATGGTTGTTACCCAATCAATACAGAGCACAAAATGTGCTTTATTATTACATCTACTTTTCCTGTGGATCTCTAATTTTCTCTAAATACAATGTAAGATATTACTTACATGGCTTTTTCAAATACTTGAAAAAACACATACCGTATTTGATAAAATAGATCCCTGAGTACATAACTGTGGTTTAAATAAATTAAAAAAACAAACAGTGTACTGAGTGTAAGTTTAAGAAAACAAAAATCTAATGCAGTTTTTCATTGTTGACCAAAGATCTCATTTTGAAGACGGCAATGCCGTATGCAATTATCTGTATGCAAATATATATTTTAACTTCATCAAACTAGCTCTCTGAGAGCGTTAGCTATCGTATCTGGTCGTGTATAATTCATGTTAAGACACCTTGTGTGTTGATTCTGTAAGCATATAACAGCTGAGCCGAAGTGTAAGACGGGTATCACTATCGTAGCCTATGTGTAATATTACTGCTAGCTAGACAGTCCAATGAATTCGTATGTATTTTTCATTGTTTAAATGTCGTTCGGTGTCTCCCAAAACGAAATCTAAGTAGTATTGCTATTGGGATTACCCGTCAATTTACGAAACTATAAATTACCTCTAGCTGAAAAGAAGACAAAACTTTGCCATTGACTTCCTGCGTGAAATTTATACAAACTGTGAACATTTCTAATTCTGACAGGTTTGAAGCGTCAATAAACTGTTTTTAGACGATAAAGTAGGCATCAAATTACCCGGCATCTACACGTTAAGGATAGAGAAAATAGGCCATTGATAACCGTCACTACATTTACGACGAGTGGTTACTCATTACACTCGAACCGAAATAGGGTCGTGATTGCATTTTGTTTTTGTACGATTTCAAAGATATACAGATATTCTACTAACAAATGGATTTTAAACACTCCCTATGCAAAACAGATTGTTAATACCCAATTATTCCAAATGTGTCTTATTTTCATAGAATACAATGGCATTTACTATTGGTGACGTAATGGTTGATCAAGTACGTGACTTGGGTTGGTATAGAATGGTATGAAGGCATTGATCATTTCGACGATATAACAACAATAAAATAATAATAATAATAATATAACATTCTTGGTAGAGCGCCCTACAACATGTTTCCAGAGCGCTCTACATGTAATACAAAGCAAAACAATATATAAAATAGTACATCAAAATATGATAAAAATGACAAAAATATAATACAAAGACAACGAAACAGGCACAACTCTCCATGACAAATTGAGCAAAAAAAAACATAACGCAGAAGACAAAGTGCGAATCTGGTGTCCCAATATCAAAAACGGCAATATGATATACAATTCTATTTTAAAAAGCTAATTACGCATGAATATCAAAAACACTATAATACACATTTTTAACTCATAAGATAAAAACTGTTATAAAAGACCAATGGCCAGTATAAATGTCCATTCCAGCATAATTGGAGTAAAAAGCGTATCTAAAAGTCATCATTTATTGTCTTAAAAAAGTGCGTTTTGAGACTCCTCTTAATGGTGCGCATGAATAACGGGAGACTGTTCCAGATCTTAGGTGCCGCGGTTTCAAAACATCTGTCGCCATAGAATTGCGTCCTTCCTGTAGCTGGCATACGAAGAAAATGGTTTGAAGATGAGCGTAAAGATCTCCCAGCAGTGTATTCAGTCACAAGATCAACAATATAACTTGGTGCCATATTGTTCAGTGCCTTAAAGGTAAGAAGGGCTATCTTATATATAACCCGCTGCTGAACTGGGAGCCAGTGTAGCTCGCAAGTACCGGCTTTATATGCTCACGCCTCGAACATTTGGAAACCAATCGTGCAGCCGAGTTCTGCTAACGCTGCAACTTGTCGATTTGATAATCCGGGAGTCCATACATAAGACTGTTACAATTGTCGAGTCTTGACGACACGTAGGAGTGGATAAGGCGCTCAATAGACTCACTGTCCAAGTATTTGCTGAGTCTGCCGATCTTGTAAATGGCAAATGAGGCAGCGCGAACTATATTTGTGACGTGTCCTTTCATTTCGAGCGACTTGTCAAGTAACACACCGATATTTTTGGCAGCAGTAGAGATTTAAATCTCAGATTCTCCAATGGTGATCTTTGGAAAAGGTGGAGTATGAATAAACTTAGAACTAAGAAAGATAACTTCCGTCTTGGAGTCATTCAGAATCAACTTGTTATGTATGGACCAAGCTTTAATATCTTTAACACATTGTTCTAGTTTGTGAATTGCAGAAGATCTTTCGGACCGATTTAACACAAGGTATATCTACGTATCATCGGCATAAGTCATAAAACTTAAACCATGTGCCTCAATTATGTCACCTAAGGGGGCAGTGTACATCGTAAACAGTTGGGGTCCGAGAACTGAACCCTGCGGTACTCCCTCGGACAGCAGAATGCATTCAGACAGTACACCTGAGATGTTGACAAATTGAACACGTCCACTGAGATACGACGAAAACCACTCAAGAGCTGTACCGACAATTCCATAGCGATCACGCAGGCATCCGATGAGTATCTGATGGTCAATGATATCGAACGCCGCGGAGTAGTCTAATAAGATGAGAATTGCTTCCTGATGTTTATCAACCGCGCGGAGAAGTTCGTTTTGGACTCGGAGTAGCGCAGTCTCTGTGCTATGGAGCTGTCGATAAGCAGATTGTTTATGTCCATGAAGATCGTGGTCATGCAAGTATGTGGCAAGTTGTGCTGAAACTGCTCGCTCGACAGTTTTGGAAATACATTTTAAGATTCGAAATCGGTCGATAGTTTTTTAACTCGTTGCGCTCTAGCTTTGGCTTCTTAATTAAAGGAACAACCTGAGCAACTTTCAAAGAGGCTGGCACAAGTCCCGATGTCAATGACATATTTGTCATGCGTGTAATATGCGGTACCAGAGAATCAATGCATTTCTTGAGAAGATCAGTTGGTATTGGGTCCAAGGAACTCGACTTGCTTGCTGATTTTGTCACAATTTTGCGTATTTCATCGGCGGAAACAAGGCAGAAAGAGTCAAAATAGCTGTTGGCTGACTCTTCAAACTCTACAAAAATGTTATTGCAATCCATATTGTCAAGGTTGTCGCGCAGCTTTCTGACGTTGCTGTGGAAGAACGCAGAGAAATCATTCGCTAAAATGTCTTTGCTCTCGTGGTCAGGAAGAACAGGTGCTGTAGAATGCTTAGATAGACGCTCAACAAGACGAAATAATTGACGATCATCACATTGCGCAATCTGAGTCCTATGATAGTCACACTTTGCCTGATCCAACATCCGTCGATACTTGTCACATTGCTCAACGTACAACTGTCTATCAACTTCCAGCCTAGATTTCAACCACTTTCTTTCGCGCCTGCGTTTCTCTCGTTTTTCACCGCGTAGGGCATCAGAATACCACTGAACGTTCGGGCGAAGAGTCACTGATCTTTCTTTCTCCGGTGCATGCTCATCAAGTAATTGGCGAAGAATAGCCTCATACTGATCGAAAAATTGAGGCAAGTTCTGAGATGGATCTTTGGACAATACCGATTCATGAATGTCATTTATCAGACTGTATGTACAGTATTGATACCGCGCAAATTTCTTGAGCGAATGGTGATCGTAACCGGCGGGGGACGCGAGATGTTGATTTCACACTTGACAGCGAAGTGATCGGAAGGAAGACCCATCTTCACTGACAGATTTGAGACGAGTGATGATGATCTTTTAGAGATCACAAGGTCCAACGTGTGACCTGTTTTACACACTGTTCAAGGCCAGCAGACTCGAGGAGATCCAAGAAGATGGAAGCATAGCGATCATTTGGAACGTCAACATGAAAATTAAAATCGCCGACTAAAAGAACATAACCGGGATATATATATGAACGTTGAATTTTCGAATAGGTAGAATATTTACAAAATTTATTTACAATACAGTTTATTTCAAAAATATAACAATAATTGAGTTTGATACCACATATTCCTCTTTCAGAGTTTTGATTTAAAGGAAGTCCTAGAAGTAGAAGGGATTGGAAAATTTATAAAAAGAGACAGGATAGGACCTCCTATCTCTACTGATACAAAATATATGGAAATTAGTCGATAAATGCTGTCAAAATGACGTAACAAAACATGGGTGACGTGGAAATGTTGATTTATCGAAATACAAATAGGATTTTTATTTTCGGTAGGAAAGATCTCAAGTGTGAAAATGTGTTACTCTGAACAATGACTATGTAAAGATGCTTTAAGGATCTCACATTAATTACGTTCCTGGAATTTTCGTCTGGGTGATCTTTAAAACTTTCTGATACTCCCTCGAACAGTTCACATTTTCCAAAACGTTCCTGCTCTTTTCAGTAATATACATATGTATATTGTATTACAGATGATACAGAGGTTTTTTACGATTGTTTTACCCCAAGCATTGCTTTGGGTTACGTACGCTTTGCAAAATGTAACCTCTTGGCATTCTGTCTATAGATAATAGAAACAATACATCCGTTGTTCTGCAGACATCCGTTATAATTGTGTCTATGTAGTCATATAATTCTAAATGTAAAAGGTCGTTCATTCGTCAGTCATTCTATAGAATCAACTTGGAATATTAGAATGGTTTAGTTTAAAATATCTTATGCATTTTAGTACCTGTGTTCATTTTGGAGTTAAATTGAGTTTGGGTATTAGTGCTATATATTTTTCGAGACAGTTTAAATTAATTTGCGCTGTAAGATGTTTATTTTCCTATTTTTCCCTAATAGTATTTTTTAAGTTATGGTTTTTTAAAGTTACGGTTATATAAATAATTATTTGTCCCAAAAAACACCAGTATCCACCACAAATTAGCTATAATGGCTTTAACACTTAAGGTACCAAGGTATTTCCCACCCGTTGGATCCTAAGAATTAAAAGCATCCTTCCGGTATGAAGTTTACGTTTAAAGTCTGATCGATGATAAAGCATTTAAAAAGGAC
>JXSR01S057558.1:47879-62261 GCA_000969725.1 Ophiothrix spiculata | reverse complement strand
AGTGTTTGAAAACCTGATTTTGATTTGTAAAAATAAAAATATAATCCAGAAAAACAACATGACGTCTCAGTGTTGTTACAGTAGTATATTACACATGTATATTGGATTTCTTTGAAACACGGTTGCTCATATAGTTGGAATAAAAATATTGTTATCACTTCTTTATGAAAAGGTCAATTTATGATGAAAATATCTGGAAAACTTATGTTGCTTTTGGTCAGATTTGATAGGTAAGGCTTGTTGGTAGTGAAATGGAACTCGAAATGTGATCAATTTTCTCATGTACTGATAAGGGGGCCACAACAAAAATGGGTCAAAAACGTGATTTTAGGTCAGATTTGATTTGGCCCCGCCTTTGTCAAGGTCACTTCTCTACTCAAGTCGGATCGTCATATGGAATGTTTATCTGCAGTAAAGTAATAAGCAGGTGACTGAATGTCTTTGTCACGCTTGATTGCGCCAAGAGAATGTTTGAAAGGAAACAGAAAATGACCCTTCAACGCCCCCAAATTTACAAAATAGGGTTGTGGTGAATGTGGAATGGTCCCTGGCGATGTATGTCATCTTTACAACTTTTTAAAGATGTTATATACCCCCAGGAACCATTCCACTTTCACCACAACCTTTTTTTTTTAAATTGAGAGGCGTTAAAGGATCATTTTGCACTTTGCTTCCAAGCATTCTCTTGGCGCCGTCAAGCGTGATTAAGACATTCAATCACTTGTTTATCACTCTACTACATATAATTATTCCATATGACCACTCAACTTGAGTAGTGAAGTGACTTTGACAAATGCAGAGTCAAATCAAATTTGACCTAAAAATCACGTTTTTGACCTATTTTTGTTGTTGTCCCCTTACCAGTACATGAGAAAATCGACTACATTCGGAGTTCAATTTCACACCCAACAAGATTACCTATCAAATTTGACCAAAAGCAACGTTAGTTTTCAGATATTTTCATCATTAATTGACCGTTACATAAAAAAGTGGTAAACATGGTTTTTATTCCAACTATATGAGCAACCGTGTATAACTACATAAATTTACAAGATTATTTCGTAGGGCCTTGGAGTCTCACTCATCATCTATTTGTACTCTAAAAATTCGGCTAAGTTTGCGGGAATCAGGGGGTTGCGCCACGCTGGCGCCACGCATGCAGTGACGCTGCTCGAGCGCGTACATACCACACTATGTGTTCTGGTCGCGCGCTACAAATACTTGACTACAACATAATACGCATCTACATTTGTATGTGTACGCAAGCAATAACGCTTGACTGACTCGATAGCTGCATTCTCAGTCAAATTACCGGAGTATGAGCATGCAGTTTGCCCAAAACTACATTGGGCCTACATATCCATACAACCATAAGAAAATTTGAACCAATAATTTGAAATCAAATTGTACAAACTGTTTGGATATCTTGATTTCACACGCACTAAATATATTGCATAATCATACATATTCATTTCCCATTTGTTAGTAGTTGTTGATATACTTTAGGACATTTTGGATTTAAATTGCAAGGAAAATAAGAGATGCATTACGTTTGTCCAGCTCATGACAAAGCAAATGATGTTATCTCATCTTCATCATGTCACAAACAGTTACCAGTGTTCCCCTGCACATTTTCCCATCCACATACATCTTTGTTTACAGAACATAGACTGAAGTACTTCGAGTTAAGTAAATGAATACTTATGTTTACTTGGGGCCCAAATCGAAATACAACCCATGGTCTTTAAAAGTTAATTTATATTGATCTTCATTACCACAAACGTTTTCCGCCATCACTTTAGTCATTGTAGGGGCATGAAGGGAGCACAACTGTTTATACTAGAAGTGTGTTTACATCAAGAGTAAAGGATACAACTTTATTTGCAAGACTACAACAAACTATTAGTGTAGTTGAATTCTGGTAACGATTCGGATCAATAGCCAATAAATAAATCTATTTGATGAATTATCTAAATTACACCTTATTCTTAAAGACATTTTCAGGAATTTAGCGACACATTTTGTCCTAGCAGTCTTTTGCCCTTTGGACGTAAGCCGTTTTGCAAGTCAACTCTTCATTTGTTATGTTTATTATCATGTTCTTGTAATTTTCATGTTCCTATTTTACACAGGGCATTGCTATTTACAGACCTCCATGGTAATCCAGCCTTGTCCTCCATATTGTTTCTTCGTATTCTATGTAGTTATGCAGACATGTTCGTTGATTTGCTTGTTATTTTTACACATATATGGAAATAAATATTTTAAATTTGATTTGAGACAAAACACTACGCATTGTTCAATAGTTTACATGTATTTTACGCGTTTTTTAATAAACAAAAACATATCTACCGAATTTCTCTTACGTATATATATGTTCCTAATCTTATAGCAGATACCTCACACTATTGACTAAAAGTCGCATATGTCTTCTCTTTAAATTCGCAACCACTTTCAACTTAAAATCACTTACATTGCATTTGTAACGTACAATAATGTCATTCAAAGTGACTTTGATCAATTCGAAGATATTTTAAACAAACGTATCACCTGCCACCAAACCTTTTGTTTTCCAGAAAACATTACATAAACCTTTCATGCTATATCATCGGATCAATCACATTCAATGATGCTTTTTGAATACTGATCTAAGCATTTATTCATGATTGGGTTTAATGGTTTTCAAAGTGGAATTGAAGTTGCGCATATATAGTATAAATAGCGTAAAGTGGGGCAATGTTATTGAATACTTAATCGGCATGTTTCCTTAAAATGTTATCAGTGAATTAGTAATATTGAGAGAATGAAATATATTATACAATCAATGACAGGTTTTAGACAATAGAAAATGCTAATTGAAAATATTTCGAAAGAAAAAAGAAACAAGAAAACATTGAATTCCGAAAAAAAGTTTGTAAATGCGATATATCAGTAGACCTAAATTGAAAACGATTTATACAGCCGTATTAAAAACATACAATTTAAGTAGCTAAACTGCATGCACTTTACATAAACTCTATGACTTGTTTATTTTTGCAGGATTAATTCTCTCTTTTTTCGGACCAAGTGTACTTTAGGTCCTATCCATAATTTTAGGGTTAGGGATTAGGGCTGGTGTTAGGGTTAGGTTTAATTTAGGGTTAGGGTAAGGGTTAGTTTTAGGGTTAGGGTTTAGGGTTAAGGTTAGGGTATAGTTTTTGATGGGACCTAAAGTATACTTTCCCTTTTTTCCGATTCAAAGGCATTGTTTCATTTTTTTGTACAAAACACGCGGCATTAGATACACCACCGCACCTTGATGAAAAAAAAATGGAAAGTCCCTTTAATATGACATGATGATAAAGTTATTCACAAAACCGGTATAATACCTCAAAAACAATACCTTATGGTATTAAAGTAGGACACTTTAAAATCTATGCAATTCAAACAGGAGGCTTGAAAACAAATGCAGAACTGCATCCTGCGTAACCTATGGTTTTCGAAAGCTAATTTACATTGATTCTCCAATCACTTAATTACGTCCTTCGTCACTCGCCTCGACTACAGAGGCCGGACAACGGTTTCTGAAAAGGTAAAGACCATGTTGCTAGAGGTACAAATAAACGTAATACGTTCTCTTTCTTAGAAGATAACATAAGTTGCGCTCCTTGTCTATTTTGAATCCTAGTACTCTATGTAGTTTATTTCAAATGAAATGTGCAAATGTATCCAAACAATCAAAATGTTTACCCAATGAATGCTTAAAAGAAAACAATATGAAACAGCACTGATATTTTATTGTTGAATGATTAGTCAATGATATTAATGGAGTTATAATCAATACCTTTAAGTTTCCGCGTTTATTAAAAAGGCGAATGCTGTGGCGTAACCAGACATTCTTCGTTTGGGGCTAGCAGGGGCAAGGTTTTGCTACCTAACCCATACCTTAGTTATTCACAGCGTTAGCGGAAAAGATTGTACATTGTTATGTTATGTACAATGTATGCTTTTATTCAAAATGGAATGCATTTTCAGCATACATTGAATAATACAAGATGATAAATGAGAAGCATTCAACCTCCCCGTATGTTGTAACAAATGTATGTTTTTTGACATATTAGGTAAATGTCAGGACATGATTTACCATTTACTGTGATGTATTGCACGGTGACATTCAGAAAAACTAATCATTTTGTCTGTTTCAAGAAAGAAAAAAATAATAATGCCTTGATCGAGTATGCAGAGGCTTCTATATATGCCTTAATTGTACTTAGCGAGATGTACCACCAATTATTTCAATTGTTTTGTTTGGGAATAACTAAAATTCTACACCCGAGTCTAAATACAACTTTCAAAAGTAATAATGCTAATAATAAAATATGAAGCAAACATGAAGAAAAGAAAGAAAATTGCAAGTTATTTAACTTATCAGTGTCTAATAACATTTGGTTATTGTAAAAAATATAATGAGGACGAAGAAGAAGAAGAAGAAGAAGAAAACGAGAAAGAACAACAACAACAAGAAAACGAAAACGAAAAAAACAACGAAGAAGTAGAAGAAGAAGAAGAAGAAGAAGAAGAAGAAGAAGAAAAAGAAGAAGAAGAAGATGAATAACTAGAAGCTACAAAAAGTAAACTTGTATCTAAGATATATAAAATGACATAATATAATCTGTCCGAGTTGATCAACTATGTAATTCAAGTAATTATGTAAGCGTATTAAAGACAGAAACAACATGACCATATGTTGTTGAAAATGTCTGCAAACCATGTTCAATGTTTCCAATGTCACGAGAATTTTCTTTAACATCTGTTCCTCGAGGGCTAGTCAATTTTATCAGACTTCTTGAGAGCGTAGGAGATATCTTCAAAAGGTACGAATTGAATCCAATGTAGATCATACTGAGATAGTTAGACTCTCAATCTCTCCGTTTATCGTATATGTGTACCGCCGCGGCAAAAGGGTCCAGTTGTCGGCTCGTACATGTTGCTCCTTGTAGCATATCTAATGTATGGTATTTGTATACATCAGATATGCTACAATGAGCAACATGTAGGAGTCGACAACTGGACCCTTTTGCCGCGGCGGTACACATATGTGATGGCTCACCCCGAAAGGGGGGACTTTAAAGATGATATCAATTATGATTTTTTCATTTCAACTGTTAAAGAATTGTCTAAGCTTTAAAATGACACCTTACTTGTTGAAATTGATCAAGGCGATCAAAATTTACAGCAGACAATCTGCTGGAAATTCTTATTATTTTCTTTATTTTTTACTGCCTATTTTCACCTGTATCTTGGAAAGTTTTCTGTCGCAAAGTCCCCCTTTTCGGGGTGAGTCATCACATATTATCTAAGTATCTACTTCCTATGACAAGAAACAGAAGATTATGTGATATTGATACATCAGCAAGGATCTCTATCCCTACGAGACTGTTCTTTGTGATACATAGAACTTAAAACTATTCATTTCAAATGCAAGTGAAACTCCAGGGGGGAAAGATATGTTCAAACAAATATTAGATGATAATACATGTTAAACCTAGTGCTGTCTTAATATAATTCTGCGCCGATATTAAGAAAAGAATTTCAGAGAAGAAACAAAGAAAATAACAAATAAACAATGAGACAAAGTCGTAAAATACCTGAATGATTCTATAGATTATACAAACCATACATATATCTGTATTATTTGTACAGCAATTAAATAAGTATTACTGGTTTTAATTGAGATGAAATCAGCCCATTTAATCCCTTTGCTTTAGTACTTATATTTGAATGTCTATGAACTTCTGAAAGCAATTTGTGAGTAAACATATCAACCATGATTTACATAACTGATAAAGTTAGGAATTAAAAAATGTTTTTTTTTACTAAACAAACAAACAAAAAAGTTCTAACTTTCTCTAAGTATTATTTTAATCTTGTTAACATACTATCTTAAACGTTAAACATTGTTCAAATCTTCACTAGCCCAGTTAAAGGCAAGACGCTGGTGCACAATTAGGCCACAACTTTGTGCGGACGGCCGCAACCCGGCCGTAGCTTTGCTTTTCTAATATGACCACTGTAGGCTTGATTATGCATCTTAAGATTAACAAGCTCATGTAAACATTACTGTTGTTTAATGTTGATTTTAAAAGTCAATGATACTTCTTTAACATATTACGTTATAGTTTAAAGCTAAAAGTGATTATTAACTAAGGTCCTGAATATCCAAAAAACACTCTTAAGTAATTCAGAAAGCAGTCCAATCATGCTGATATATCTGGTGAATATGATAGCCACTCTAACCAAATTTGTAATCCAAACAATAACTAAACAATATTGACCGTCTACGACCTTCGATTCAGGTTTCATCAATGCCCTATGCTGACATTAACTGTGTTACCCTAATTCGACAAATCCAAACTAAGTAAATACTCGTAAACTACATTGGAATTCCTTTGGCTATAGCATGTTGTTTTGGACTGTAGTGTAGTACACTTTAAAAGAAACTTGAATATACTTTCCGAGTTCTTAGAGAAATAACCTTAGTAAAATTAGGAAAACATTTATTTAAGGGATTGTGATCTATTGTAATAGCCATGATATTTGAAAACAATGAATTATCTTTGACTTGATACCATTGTACTATAACATGATTTAATGGCTACAATTTTTCGAGATTTCAGCAAACTAATTATATATTCCATGGTTTGTGCGTCGTTTACGTTATAATCATAACCGATTTTCATACGTGAATTCAATTTTTCATATGCTACTGTATAAGAAAAACAGCGAATATAAAATCAATATATTATTCTATTACTACTGTCACACCCATGCACAATTCCATGTCATTTAAATCGCGCTTACTTCATCTGCTATTAAACTTAAATGAAAATGAAATGATTCCAAATGATAATAATTAACATACTAAAAAGTAAGAAAATGATTTCATATTTAACTTAATTAGTGCTTAAGAATTAATATTAACACATAAACATCTTGCTGCGAATTTCAAAGTATAACAGTTCAACCGAATATATCTATGTAAATACATTTTGACTTTTCTGGTTACAAACAATGTGTACAATGGAAATTCCAATGCCCTTTTCACTATGTTCGCCAAAAATGATAACAGGTCAACAGTAATTCTACTAGTTAAATTAACGGAATTCACATGCCTTTTTATCATTAAAACGAGTCAATATACTTTTTCAACTGAAAATATGGGTAAATATTTATAGACTCCCAATCTTCTTTAGGGTTGTTACTGTAATTTATGGATTAGCGTAATGGTAATTTAAATAATGTTACTCCCTGCAAAAAAGTATCAAGACATATTGATACAAGTTGTAAATTAAAACTGAAATAGCAGTCAAATGATTTCAGCTCCCTCTTGGTCAAGACATTTGATGCCGTGCCTCACAAGGTCTACTTGATTTCCAACACCGTAGGGATTGAAAACCAACATAATTCTTTAAATATGCTCAAGAGTGGATGTACTTAAGGGGATGAAACTCCTCTTCAGATTTCACCTAATATAATAGCCTCGTTTCACATTACATACTTTCTAACAGATCACATTTCCTAACGGATGATTAATGTTCTAAAATAAAATTGCATGAACTTGATACTTGAAGTGCCGTTTGAAGGTTTAATAAAAGGGTTTACATATTGTTTAAAGGAAAAGACTTTTTTATAGATTTAAAGAAGAGCTTTGTATTTCCTAATTGTATTAGATAAATATCATTAATTAATTTGAAATAAACTCACAGATAATGAAACAAAGGGGGTATTTTTTGTGTTACAAGAATATTTCTTGTGTGTTTTGATAACACGACTTTATTTTGAAATACAAATGGTATGCACACTTATCTAATGGCTATTTAAAGATGTATCAAACATTTCTGTCCAAAGTCCATATTTCATTTTTGTATAACAATTTGAAAAGAAATATTGTTAGAAAGCCTGCTTTGTAAATATAATGTAATAAGAGGACCAGATATGTCATTAAAAGTCGGTGCATAATAATTTGATGTATTTTTAAAGAGTGCATTATATATCAACAAGCATTATATTTGGTTATCTTTAATAGTGCTAGTACTAATTATACTAGTATAGTACTACAAATATATATTAATAAAACTTATTTGATATTTAACAGTTAAATATTGATGCACAAAATGCCGCTTGTCTGAAATGTGGACAATTTTTCTTGTAGGAATTCGAATGATGTGATAGCAACAAAATTAGCAAAACAAAAATCAATATATTAAAAAGCAGTGATTTAGTATAAATCAATTTTAATCAACAAGGGCCAAATTATAGTTTTTTTTGAGCTACCAAATATTTTGTGTAACAAGTCTTTGTTATCTTATAATCTAGTAATATAATTCCAATACATCTTCTAATCAATAACGGATAATTGGTGTTGTAAATCACCAAATATTTTCACCAATTAAATTTGGTGAAAATGTTTGGTTATTTGCAACACCAATTATCCGTTATTGATTAGAAGATGTAATTAGAAAAGAACTATAAATTGACCCTTACTGTAGCCTCTTACACAATACATAAACACCAGTTTACAATGTTGTAGAATAAATTAGTCTGAAAAAATGGTTTACGTATGGGTTGATATACTATAGAGTAAGACGTTTTTCATATTTTGACCTTCAAACCAAATTCATAATTTCAGAAAACTGCACTATAATTCGGACGGCAAAAAAGTGACTTAGGGGTGCACCATTAGATTTTCCTAGGGGGGGGGGGGGCAGGAAGTTGAGTTCGGGGTTGTTGTTTTTTGCGACTCATTCGGGAGCCATTATGTTAACTGGAAATTATTACTATTTGTATGCCTATTCCATGTTCAGGTGGATTTTTATTTTCTTCTGCTTGTGGCTGTGGATTTTTTCCCGCACCCTGGAAATCTAATGGTGCGCCCTTATAGTCGATCGCTCACTGTTGTTGTTCTTGTGGACACTATACAATATACTAAAACTAACGTCCGATGTTACTCTAAGGTAAATAATTGACCATACGCGACAAACATCTGCTGCCTGGAGCTATTCTGTTTTTATAAATTTTAATATGGAGGTATTTCATGCATCCTGATTTTGTTCGTGAAGGTTCACCTGGATAATAAAATAGAATGGTCAACTTCATAACCTTATCTCGGACTATACACAATCATGTCAATACAGAAAACTTAAGATGTCTAAGGCTCACTCCAACGTGTAGAGCTGTACAGTTCGCTTAACGTTTTTGCTATAGGTATACATTCATCTTTATGGTCAAAACATTGTGCGGTACGTTTGAATCTGTACTTTGATGTGTGACTCAACCCTAAATAATTGTCTGAACAGTTGAAAGACAAAGTCAGGGTAAATTGATACTTATACATGCACGAACCTGAATTTCACCTTTGATGTATCGTGTTGTGTCACATACTTCGAAAACTTGTTCTTTTATTTGAATAAGACTCTTTACCTATACATTTTAAAGTTTGGCTTGCGTTGTTTGAGGTACTTTAATAATAAATAAAAGTTGATATCAACCTACTGAATTATGAAGGATTCTCTAAGATATTCTAAAGGTAGTTCCACCATGATAAGCTTCTTGAATGAATGTGATATATACTAGGACCAAATTTGTAATCCAAACTATACCTAAACAATATTGACCGTCTACGGCCTTTGAATCAGGTTTCATCAATGCCCTATATAATACTTCGATGAATCAAAACTAAGTAAATCGTAAACTAAATTGAAATTCATTTTCGCTATCTTTTTTTGTTTTTGAATGGAATTTATTACACTTTAGTAACTTAAAGGTGTAGGTTCCCATCTTAGCATGTAGGTAATTTACTTTAAAAAGGGTAACAAGGTTAATGCGAGCATAGGGCATTGATGAAGTGTTCATCAGTAGCAACTTACAATTTATGAATTCAAATTCATATTCAAATTGGTCTATTAAACAAATTCATATGGCAGCCAACAGGCTGAATTACATGAACATCTACATAAAATACATAGATAAAAGATTAAAAGTACATATATAAAAACATCAACATTGACATTCTGTTGAACATACAATAACTGGTGAGCTAAAACAGGCAGGTATATTGCATAAATTTCAATATACAACGATCTGACTAAATTCATTTTACCTTTATAATATGCTTTTCGAGATTAAAGTAATGTTTTCCATGCTTTTATGTAAAATTGCGGTGCATTTTATGTAAAATTGCGGTACTTGTTACAACCTGCTACAACGTCCAATGTTACTTTTAAGTAAACAAAGGACCATATGCTCCAAACACCTGCTGCCCGAAGCAATTCTGTATTTTTATAAATATTCAAATGAGGATATTTCATGCATCCTGGTTTTATTCTTGGAACTTCAGCCAGTATAATGAAATAGAATGGTCAACGTATAACCTTATGGGCGCACTACACTAAATAACTAGCACTCGCAATCCGGCATTTCTAAAATCGGCGAAATTGACTGAGGACTTCAAAAAGGTATGGAAGGGCAAAATGTTTGGTCAATATTTTGTTCTAATTATAAAGTTAGGTTTATTTAAAGATGCTCTGATGCCATTTTTGATCTCCAGATTACTTTGGTAATATTAAAAGGGTTTTCCTTAATTTGCGCTTGATTCTGGCAATACAAAATTCGGCTGTCAGTGATAGGGGGCGTTATTACTTCAGCGTCCGGTATCTTGAAATTTTCGCCTTGATGGTGTACTTTTAGCATAATTTCGTGTTAGAGGAGATCATAATCATCTGAGAAAAGGTAGTGTTGAAGCAACCAGTTGCTTTATTATTGAGTTTTCGGGTGTTTTTAGGAAGCCACTTTGTACAGTAAGTCAATGGGAATTGTGGTTTGTGGAATTGTGGTGTGTCTGCATTATAGCATTAACCCTTGTCTTACCAAGGGGATGAGGGGGGTGGGGTTACCATACCCCCTAACGGATGATTCCCTGTCGCATAAACATACAAACGAATATGACCTAAAGGATATGGGTTACAGAACATCTTAGAAACACCATTTTCCTTGTTTGTAAGCAAAAAACGGGGAAAATTTTGATGTTTGACATTTTTACAGCACAATTTTGATTGTTTGGCCAGTTTTGGCAAAAATCGTGATTTTCCAACTCAGAAGTACTTATGACGTCATAATTACGTGACGCCTTGGACGCCTTGGACGATTTTCATGATTTTGTTATCAATAGAAAGAGGATACCATACCTTATACTATGGTACCTAAACCTAACTTTTAGCAGTTAAATTCCAATTTCATAGAAATTACCTTGGTTTATGTCAATATTGTATACTGTATACATGTTTCATAAGTTGGTGTATACACGTTAGTAAAAAGAACTGTAGGTGCCTAAAAAGTATTGAAACAGTTAAAGCAATACTATAAAGTGTTAGAAATGATGCGCCCCCTGTCACCCATGACTTTTGATTTTTTAGCTTATTGGGTTTGTTTTGGGTAGATAGTAATACCCTCCAAAGGATTTGGCTTAAATATGCTTACATTTTAGTTATGGCTATTTGTTGAATTTAATTCGGGATCCCGAATTTAATTTCACATGTATTTGTATAGAGAAGCATACATGTGCTTTTTATCCATGTGTCAGTGACAAAGCAATTTTTTGACAAAATACACTTGAAAATGGTTTTAGATAGTCACATTCCTTCATATTATGCTGTTTTTACTATAAAGCATTTTTGATCAACATCTTATAGTATTGGTTTAAGTCGGTCAGGGTGAATCGATACTCATTCAAGTACAAACCCGAATTGTAGTTTCAATATGATATTAAAAAATGGCGCAAATATCAAGTTATGCTAGGATGAAGACAGGCAACAGGAATGACGTGACAAAACTCATTTACTCGTTCAACAGTAATAAGAGAAACCAAAACTTGTACTCGTTCTCAAAGAAAGATATCTACAGCTGAGATCCAAAAATCCGCAATATCGGACCATGTCGCTTGTATGAACCATGTCATTGGATGGGAGGAGGCAAAACTCATTGATCAAGAACAGGACAAAACTACACGGTGGCTTAATAAAGAATCAATCTGGATTAGATCAAAAGGAGACAACACCATGAACAAAGAGGAAAGGAAGTGAAATATTTCTAGTAAGTACCATCTTTAAATTATTGGATCTGTAGCAAAAAACTTTACTATATTACAAAATTTTAACAAATAAAACAACATAATCATTAAATATCAACAATTTCAAATGTGTATACTGGTCTTATTTTTGCACAAATCTGAATTTACAAAACATACTAATAAAGGGGCTTAAAATTAACAACATTTCAACCAAAAAGAAAAAAAAATGAGAAAGGGTTCAAAACTTTATTTAATGCAATATATTCCAGTTACCTGTACTGTTCTACTACTTGTTTATGAAGAACATCTATGATATAAACGTTGGTGAAAATATCTGTTTCAAACAACAGTGTTAGATTAAAAACATTAATTCATTAAATTCACTCCCACGTGACGAGTTCGCTTGCGCGGAATATGCACACGCAAATTGTAGTAAGTCTGAAAAGGCGTCACTACGGACACTACCTTTATTATACCATGCAAGGTAACAATGATAATAACTTGAACAATTTAAATATTTCCAATATATCACATTAATCGCTTGCAACAGCATTAAATGACATCTCGACAGTGTTTTGAAGTTGATAAAACTGCCACTTGTTCGACACAGGTCGGGTAATTCCTCACGCCTCAAACATATGTCACCTGTCAAGTTGTATAATAGAGTAATAGATTGGTAAATGTACGTGTTCCATCGGGGTCTGCGCGCCAGTCCGACGACTCGCTAGTCCGAAAGCTCATTAGTCCGAAGGCTCGCTAGTCCGAAAGCTCGCTAGTCCGAAAGCTCTCTAGTCCGAAACGTTATTCAATGGGGAATATTTAAACTTGAAAAAGGCTCGCTAGTCCGAATATGAAAATTGGCTCGTCAGTCCAAATTGTTAAAAACAGCTTGCTAGTCCGAATTTGAAAAACCGGCTCGCAAGTCCGAATTTTAGAAACAACTCGCTAGTCCGAATTTAGATATAGGCTCGCTAGTCCCAATATTTGATAAAAAAGTATTAGAAATGTACACCAAGTTTAAAATTCGGACTGGCGAGCTGTCCCCCGTTCCGTCTAGCTTTAGTGATAATGGTTACCATAAACTGACAGATGTAATAAAAATATACAATAAAAACAAAAAATTAACATAAACTCCGACTTTATAGATTCGTCAAAACAGTAACTTTTTCATACAATGGTGTTAAGCGACCTTGATACCTGTTTTATTTCACCCAGGTGTCATATTTGGCTAATTCTCCAATGTCGGATCAGGTAAAAGGTAAATAAAAATGGCCACGATATCCAATTTTCAGTTACTTGCTGGTGCCAATAAATCGCGGAGTCCTAAATGTGAGGGTACATGTGACAGTCTATCTCAAACGAGTCGTAAATATAGTTAACTTGCAATGACACAATGCATCACACAAAAATGATTTGTTAGAACTTAAATAGATTTGTTTTATCTTTCATCTAAAAGTGCAAACAAATCATTCTTGTAAGACTTCAATTTATGATGTGAACGAATAATAAAACTTCATTGGACTATCCAGAAAGCATTTTATCTTACATCTCTTCCAATATTTTTTCTTGTTCTTGACTCATGATTAAATGTGGCCTTTTCACTTTAAAACATTTTCAAAGACCATGTTATCGATTTTAGAAACGAATCAATTTTGTTAACCTACCGAAATTAATAGCTCAACTAACCATTTATGAGTGCATGCTAGTTCATACCGAACCCTGTTTACCAAAATGCGTCCAAAACGGCATAATCCGAATATTCCATTTTAGATTTTCATTTTAAAAATGAGTATCATCATAAGTGCCTTTGGTTTAAAAATTATAATTGTAAATCAGTTACAAAATTAATAGAGAACATTGGTTTGATAAATGATCTTTATTTTGGCAAAATGTAACTAGTTTAAATGGCACAAGACTGTAAACAATAAACGATAAGGATACATTATGTTTAACAAGCCTAATTCCATTTCCTCATTAAAACATGCAGTCATATCCAAATGCCTTAACCCTCATCTACCCAAGAAGGTTTTATTCCGTTGCATGAAAATACAAAAGAAATATACTTTGGCAATCCTTTTTACATCCTTTTACGGCAATTTGATGAAACAAATAATTTGCAAGTACCACGTAAGATTGATGTACTGTTGGCTCAAAGGTTAGGTGTTATGGCTGTTGAGTCACCAATGATTTCCAAGTCGCCATAAAAAAAATCTGCATCTTATGAAGCTGAAAATTTAAAAGCATATTAGAATTACAATAATACTTTCTTCTGAGGAAAA
>JXSR01S057557.1:172757-184247 GCA_000969725.1 Ophiothrix spiculata | reverse complement strand
TCAGGAGGGGTAAGTCAAGTTATTAAATTCTGTTGAGGGAGGAGAGATATTTCCAAGGAGCCCACCAACACCCACCCCACCCCCTCCCCCCACCCCCCAAAAAAAAGGGGGGAGAAAAGAATTTTAAAAAGAGAGAAAAGTTCCTCTCAGATTCTTTTTGGTCAAAACCAAAATGCTACTTACATGGTTTGATTTTGGTTTAAGAAGACTGCAATGTTGTACTTTTTTATTGTATTTTTAGAAGTACAATACCACTTTAAAAACTTTTAAAAAAAGGTTAGATACCTTTTTTTAAAGTATAGATATATTTTGGGTAGTCTAAACGTTTTGGACTGCTTAAAACAACAAATTTGGAAGTCACAGGAAATTTGATGTAAAAATGTATCTAAATTTATGCCATTGTGTTTATTAATAACATCCTGCTGAAAGCCAGGCTAATCCCAAAAGTGTAGGCCCTATATGCATTAAGGCTGGGGTAGACCTTCAAATAGCATAAACCGTTTTTGTACTCTAACTTTCAAACTAATTTCATAAACTTTATAAAAGTATACATGTTTAAAAGCGAATTTTTACCCTGAACATGATGATGATATCACTTTTTGACCAAAAATGTCAATTTGTGCAAAAAATGCCAAAAACTATATTTTTTGTCCCAAAATTTATGGAAAGCCTAACTTAAATTTGCAATTATGAAATTTTGAACTTCATTGCTTTTTGGAATTTAGGAATTTGTTGATTATGTTCAGGGTAAGAATCTGGTTCTAAAAATGTATACTTTATATGGTTTATGCAATTAGTTTGAGAGTTAGGGTACAAAAATAGTTCATGCTAGTTGAAGGTCTACCCCAGCCTTAAATTCAAGGGAAGCCTCCATGGTGTGAAAGATAGAATATTAGAAAGAAATTTCGATTTTAGATGCAGGAGGAAACCAAAGTGCTCAAAGAAAACCTGCAAGGATGAGTATGAATCGACAACTAAATTCACGTTCAACCTAGGTCCAACCAGGAATTGAACCCGGGTCGCAGTGATAAAAGGCAAGGGAAGAAACGCTGAAAAGAATTTTAAAAGAAAACAACGAAATCAAAAAATTTAATTATTTAATTTAAAATATAATGTACTGGTTTTAGACATTTCTGTGTATGAAAATGGCGTGATATGGTTCAATGGTTTTTATAATATGCTCAATTGCGTTACAAGTGGTGTAAAAGGCTTCTGTCCAAGTTTCAATATTGATGGTCAGAGAGATATTTTGCTTCAAAACTCAATTTTTAAAGCTGAAATTTTATTTTTTTAATGAAAAATACGTAAAATATGAGATGTATATAGAATGTTAATAAAGCACCTATGTAAAATAAAATTACATCTAGGATCGATTGACGGGAAAATCAATTGTTACCAATCATTAAAGAAAATACATATTTCAGGTATATGAAAGTGTGTGTTGGGGGTTAAATGGCATGAAATGATATGTGTGTGTTTTATTTTACTTATTTATTTTTTTAATTTCAAATGTTAAAAATGTATTCAGTGAATCACCACGTACTCTTATTACACTTGAAGGGCTAAATCGTAGGCAAATTGAGTTATAATTGAGTTATGTCTTTATTTGGCAGTATCATTTTGCTTTGCAGCTCAACACCACATTAAAGAGAAATTGTTCTCAGATTTGCCGAAATCCGGAGCTTAGAATACCTTTGGCAATATTTTCTAGGAGAGAAAGATATTTGCTACAGGTTGCATGTTAAGAAGGTCTTCATGAAACATTGTGTTAACACAATGTCAGAGAATTTGCCAGCTATGCCAAAATAGGCCTAAATAGGGTTGCAAGGTAGAACAGTTTGCTAATAAAATGTAATGCTGTTTTCGGCATCTACACAAGAGACCCAAACTATTAATTAAAATGGTAATGTTCAGAGAATGGGTTTGTTTTGCTGGTATCTGGTCTTGCTATGGTAACGGATTCATTACATGTCATGGCAGTAAAGCATCATTGTCATTCAGATTGATTAAGAAGACATTTACATATTATTTGGATGGACAAGTTTAAACAAACAGCGATTAAATCCCTTCAAACAACCTGTGACTTGTCATTCATGTCGCTAATAATGAGCATAAACTGAATCTGTCGACAATCTCAGCCATTTTAATCTTAATGGAAATGTCTGTCTGACAATTAATATTGAAACTTGGACAGAAGCCTTTTACACCACTTGTAATGCAACCATTGAACCATATCACGTGATTTTCATACACAAACTAGTCTATGACCTGTACATTATATTTCAAATTAAATTTTGCGAATTTTTTTTGGTACTCTTTTCAAGTTATGACCCGCCAAAGCTAGGAGTTAATTCTTTCTGGGACACCCTGTAGTGTATAACAAGTAAAGAGAAAGTTCTTTTATTGCTGTAGTAATTTATTTGAACCTTCTTCTAACTTTTCTTGCAGACATTCAGACCATTTGATTCCCCAGTCGTAGCCGGTTCTTCCCCAGGTGCTAGTACATCCTCCCCGGGGGGTCAACCCTCAACAAGTAGTGGGAGCAACTCAGGGTCCAATAATGATGCAGCATCAGGTGTCATCACATCAGACCTGTTTGGTCAGGCCATGGCACAGGCGTTACAAGTAGCCGCACAAGCAGGGAACGCCAGCGCAGGAAGCAGTCCTGCGAGAGCACCGCAAGCGGAAGGGGAAACACCGAATCCTGAAAATTTACAGGTGGGTTTTGAATCAATAAACGGACAAACTTATAGACCATATCTATAATTGACATACTTCCGCCGTTGATGGGTAAATCCACAGAATCGGGCGGAGAATCGGAACTCAGAACGAGGCCAAGTATGATAAATACCCTACTTTATCTCGTTCTGAGTTCCGTTCCCCGCCCGATTCTGTAGATTTACCCCATCAACGGCGGGAGTATGTCAATTATATATATGGGCTATAGATGTAGTTTTAGAATTGGGATACAAAAAATTCAGAAGAGTAGGTTCCATACAACATATACGACCCTAAGTAAAGTGTTAGACCACCATTGAGCTCAATTTGCTTGTAACCGAGACCTTGCCAATCACGTGCATTATTCCACCTCAGCCACTGAGTTTAGGGATCATTTTAAAACTCAATCGTAGGTTAACCATTCGGAACTGTTCTGGCCAGTTGTTATTGTTCTCAACGATGACGATAACCCAGACTGCTGATTTTCTGTTATCAGTCGCTGGTTGAGTTTTGAATGGCCCCTTAGTGTTTGCATCTTTTATAAAGTGAAGTGTTGTTGTGTAGTTAATGAGTAAATATTTACAGTAAGTATACATTACACTTTCCTTGATATCTATCAAACTTAAGGGTGATAATGTGTTAAACAATCGACTTTCATTTGAACTCTTCTGGTTGAATCCTAAGGGATAAGAATGTGATCAACACCTCCTTCTTAAAAGACAATCGCAGTGAGAATTTCCTACAAACTGAATTCATTTATTTTTCTCAGTTAATAGATTGTATTCTAAGCTCCAACATTTGCAATTAAAACGATGGGGGTCACCAACCATTTGAGGACACTATGATGTCATATGTTATAACAACACTTTCCTTTAAATCACTGATAATATGAAAATGCTGGACTTTTAAAGAAATTATGTAATTGACCTTTTTGAATTTAGTGTTATGTATTTTAACCATATCGATTGATGATTTAAATTTTTTTTTACTTCACATGATTTAATCTTCAGATATCTTTTTCAAATGGTCGGCAACACCATATTTTATCTTTTGATTTATCATGCAAATTATGTGTAACAGCATGTGCTTGTATGCATTATATGTATCGACTTACACAGGAAAGATTTTATTGATTTGTCTTGGGAAAGTTCATCTACACACAGTCTCAACTTGACCCTTGCAATTGACCTGCCAAAAATAAATAAAATATTAAAAAAAAAATTATGTAAAATGTTGCTCACTACAGGCCGGTTGCTTTGGGAGTACTTGTTTCCATTTCATGCTACTTTTCACTTTCTTTGGTGCTTCCTGGTATACATAGAGCATTAACTCTTTCACTCCGGAATAAAATGTTAACCATCTGTCCTATTTCGCCGGAAAGCAGCTCTGAGCGGCTCACAGAGACCTAACTTTATGATAGCATATGATAATTTTAGTGCATCAGGGTTGTTATCTTTGCTAATAAAAATGATAGTCCTGGATCTCTTTGTTTCAACTACTTGCTGGCAAAATTTCGACCTGTTTAGAATTATAGTTTTTGTTTTAGAGCTATTTGAAAAAATTGCGTCAAAGTAGAAATTCCGGCAAATCGTGCACGCTTTTGCGAGCGGCCGGAGTGAAAGAATTAATGCAGAAATTATGGTTTGCGTATAAGGCTCAAAGCTATAGTTGCTTCTGTAATACTGCCATCTGTTGATGAAAATTGTCAACCCAAGCATCTTTCAGAGCCAAAACATTTCAGCTTTTCAGCTGATTTCAGCTCATTTTATAATACTTTTCAGCTCTTTTTCTTGATAAATCAGCCAAATTTAAGCAATTTTGTGCAGAATTTCATGGTTTTCAGCTCTTTTTTTTTGAAGATTCAGTTTCAGGTCTGATCTTTACATATTTATAGCATGATTGTTTCATTATCTAATTCCCATATTATTATCTTTCTACCTTGCAGGCTCAATTACAGCAGCTCCGTGACATGGGAATTGCAGATGACGCCAGAAGTCTCAGAGCATTACAGGTGACTGGGGGAAATGTGCAAGCAGCTTTAGAACTCATATTTGAAGAGAGAATATAATGAAGGAAAAGTCCATTTGCTGGGTAAAAGAAGGGGGATGATTTAGTGGTCAAAAGTCATTTTCATGAACTCCAAATTATTACACTTAGCCATCAATTGTGTTTTATGAAGGCCTTTTAGACCAAGCTTCATAGTTTTGATACCGTAAAGGCCTGCTTCAAAACTCAACCAATGGTTGTCTGCCGATTTGGGGCAGTTGACTACTGTTCATTTGAACCGGCCATAACTGCCTAGAACCGGCAGGCAACCGCCGGTTGAGTTTTGAAGTGACCCCTAAAGGAATTCACATATTATACAGCATTTGAATTCGTCATGTGAGTGCAAGAAAGTTGTGTCTACAATAGCTGCCCTAAGTTATATTTATCTAATTTAACCTTGTCACAAGAATGGAGATTATACAATGTGCAATTCAAATTGACAAATGGCAGCTATTGCAGATATCACTTTCTTGCACTCACATGACGAATTCACATACTCTAACTTTAAAATAATTTTTTTTAGAGCAAACTATGAATATCGGAGAACATTGCCATCAAATTAGACCTTTTCTATAAATTTATTTATGAAATTAAAAATTCTATCTGCTAGAATTTATAACTTCTTAAGCTAAATTTGTAGAATAGGATCAATTCAACATGAAAATGCTTTAAAATGTTCTCCGATATTCATAGATTGCTAAAAAAATGAATTAAAAAGTTAGAGAAAGGGAATTCATACACTGCATAACACTTGAATTCCTTTACGTTATATGAATACATTTACCACATTTAAAGGATGTGAATAATAAGCTTTCTCGAACTGGTATTCATGAAATAATAATGCATATTTATTGGCCAATCATACGATACTTCCTGGGTTCCAGATTTCTGCTTCCTTAAGGTGTCTGGTCCATGATAGATCTGCCCAAAATGTTCTTGTTGAAATCAGCATGACTGATATTTTATTGATGTAGAACCAATTTTTAAAATCAAAATTGGGGGTCTCTGGACTCGCTTTTGCATGCAAATGGATTTAAAAACAGCATTTTTGGGAAAATTAGTACAGGGGTCTATGGGAAATGTGGCAAAAGTGACATTATTTAGTGTTGATTCAAAAACTTTCCCCCAAATTTTTTTGTCAATTTTTTCACAAAAGTTGCGCACAAGTATGTTCTTTCAAATAAAACAATAAAAATTGGGGTCACCGAACTAATTTTCCAGAAAATTATTAAAATATGGCAATTTTTAGCTTCAAAACACTACTCAGAGTATATGCGCATGCGTATTGCGGCACTTACCAACTTGGAAACTAGCGCGTACTGGTGCGTGTGGACCAGACACCTTAACATCATCCCAAGAGTCACAGTGAGATGTAATAAACAAATAGGACATGACCATATGGGCTACTTTTCTGTCCTTTGGTAAATGGCAAAAAAAGGTCCAATCTTAATAGTATCAGATAATGTATTCAACACTGAAAATTATATGATACCCATCATTAAAGGTATAGGGTACCCAGTTGCTGAGATGTAAAGACAAATATGTTGGCTGATATATCATTTGGTGAAGATCCTACTCCTTGTAAAGTTTGAATTATTTAGTACTGTAAGGCCCAAATCATAGTCGGCCTCCAAACAAAATTTTTTCTACCAAACATTTGGTCGTGACGTCAAAATGACGAGTGACTCCAAACAAAATAACTTCAACACCGAGTTGAGACCAAATAAAATTTCACGCTAGATTGCACATGTTATTGAATTGTCATATACATTTGACCAATTTGTTACCCGTTCATAGTTTAAATTCGATGGCAAATATTTGGTGACGTCACGACCAAATGTTTGGTAGGAAAAATTTTGTTTGGAGGCCGACTATAATTTGGCCCTAACACTAAAATTCATAAGCAATCAATGGGGTGATTCCAAAGTAACGTGTTTGACCCAAAAAGTAAAAATTTCACTTTTAAATGGCTACAGGAACCTAGCATAAACATTACATCCACAAGTTTATTGTGGATCTCACTGGTGAGGTCAAGATAAGTAGGTGTTTGAAAATCAAATTGGCAATCAAATTGATTCCAAAAATCGTGAATAAAGTTCATGCAACATCAATAACGTTTGTGACATTGCATAAAAATATTATTTTGGCCTAAATGACTTCAAAGTAAAAATTCTCAGACGTGTTAGCAAAGTTTTTATTGCGTTTTAGAAAGATGATGGGTAACATCTTTGCAAATATTTCATTAAAGTGGCAGGACATTCTATCGTCAGGATTTTCTTTTAAGCATAGTTTGGTTTGGTAACATTTGGTAACGTTTGTGACATTTTGTGTAACTTTTTAGTAACGTTTGTGACAGTTTTGAATTAAATCATGTGCTCATTCATGCATGGATAGAGAAACTTCTCAATTTCTGTTTCGAAAATACTTCTCACGTACCAAGTAACAAGCTTAGTATGACTGAAAATCCAGTTTATGTGGTCAAATAAAAAAAGATGATTTTTTTGCATGAAGTCAAAAAAGTTTTATTTTCCAGAATGAGCCAATGAATTTACACAGTATGTTGTATACCTCTAATAAGCTACCACTGCTACAAAGTATCCCATTAGATAATTTCACCTTTAAAGAACATTTTTCTGGCACAAAAATTAAAAATCAACATCACATCACTTTTCTACATTTTTTCAACTTCAATGCTGTCTCAAACTACAAGAACTAAACCAAGAAATATGTTTCTCCAAAATGTGTCAAATATGTTAATCGAGGTCATATTTTCAGAAGTTTGAAAATGGCTTTTACTGACATTCATCTCTTTTACTTGAGTTGAGAATTCGCTATTGCATTATCATTATTTATTTGTGAAAGTAAAGTGTTATTGTACTCCTATAAATAACTTGTCAATGTGTCTTTTTATCATAGTATTTTAGTTACAATATCTTTTGATTTTACTAAATGCAGCAGTGTTTAAATCGAAAATATACTGCAGTTAGTCATGTTGTGAATGTTTGTTGGCAACTGATTCCTAGACCTAGTTCATCTGGATGGACCTGGTAAACAAACACAAAGCGTGATTGAGCACTGCTTATGGTAACCAATGAAGAGAACTCGACCCGGTAAGAGTCATTCACATTGACTATTGTGTCCACATTATTGTTCCCTTTTTCACGAATAGAGTAAAAGACTATTCACGTATATAAATAATAATAATAATAAGAAGAAGAATAGTAATAATAATAATATGCAGCTTTTATATAGCGCTTCTAAATTTGGGCCAAATTATCTAAGTGCAACTGTCTATTATTGCGTTGTCGTCAGGAAATTGTCACAATCAGTTTGCTTCAAAGCAGTGCAACTCGGCAATTGTGCAACCGCAATCTGCACTTAGATTATAATATTCCCCATAACAACTCCCCAATATTGCTCAGGTTGACGAATCAATTGAGATTAAATGTCTTGCTCATAACCTGTTGGTCATGGGCTCGAACTCGCGACCTACTGATTCGGGGACCACACAAGCTCTCTTGTAAATATGAGCAAAATTTTACAAATGGTCCAATTGACAAAGATGTAGTCGATTTTTATACCGGCTTAGCTGGTTTCATTATCTACCTAGTTTTGCAGTGTTGACTTGTATCAACATCCAGTCATGTGACAATGCACAATGCTTTTTGGCATCATCTTTTGCTCTTTTGAACAGGTTTTAATCCACTAGCAGTGATGTTTGAGTAGAGTTATTGTAAAGCTTGAAATATCCACCTGCATTTTGATTTTGCCAAGACACAAAATTTCTGAACATAATAATGAAAAAATATCTAAAAATTTCAATAGGAAGCTTGTGGAAAATAAGAGAAATTAAAATGAAAAAATCAGAAATTTTAAGCTGTATAAATTGTGAAATTTAAACCCACAAATATTACTGCTTTATTGTGTTTCACATCAGGCGGTGGAGGCCGTGGCAACTATTACTGGTTGCCGTACGTCATGTCCTGTACCGCCTCTGACGTAAGCCGTTGGATAATTTGTGGAAAAATACAACTTCCGGGATGGTCACTAAAATTATATTCCTAATCGGTAAAAAAAAATGATAAAATCTATAAAAAGTGGGGTTCACGTGTGAACGCCAGCAGATTTGGAATAACATAATTATGTTTATTACTATAAAAACAATTTTGTAATTTTTGAGGAAAGGTAAAAATAAATTTTTTGTAATATTTTCTTCAATACGTGACCCAATAGAAATACATGTAAAACGTATCCTAAATTTGCGTTTTAGAAATCCCTCGTCCCTAAATTTAGCGTCTTCTATTAATCGTGTCCTATACCGCCTGGTTTCACATGGATTGTGACAGATGAGGGCTCACTCCCTGACCACTGTTTATATCATATCTGCCACAATGTACATGTAGAGTGTGACCATGGTGACTGGAGCTACTAGAAACCAATAGTGGAAATACATTGACATCATAATGTGAGTCACGTCATTGTGGTCTAGTTTAGATGACATAATACTGATTGAATGTTTGATTGCAACATTAATGCTAATTTTTTTACAAATATAGTGGGTTTATTGTTTCTCCAGAGTAAAGTCATAAATGATATACAATTCAACAACTCACCGTATCTTCTTATACGGGAGCATGCCGTTGTTGATTCATGAATCAACAGTTGATATTCTAATAAGCGTGTCACGCATGGCACAGTGTACACGGTGGTGCATTTATGCAGTACACGTAAGTCGGCGCACTGTTCATCGCGCGTCGGAAACTTGAGTACGTGCAAGGACTGGCGTTGGCGAACAGTTAAAAACGACAAAGCAACAAGCATTTTGCTTTAGATTCTGCTAAATATTTTTATGAAGATGAGTATCTTATACTGATATTAAAAACATTTAGAATTTAATTCATATGTTTTCAGGAAGATTTTCGTTGTTGAAAGTTATTAGCTGGTATTCAAATACGAGTTGTTTATCACCAATCGACTACTCTGCATCCGATGCGTCGGCATATTTTTGTCATGCTTGGCGATGAACAACTCTCTAGCGTGTTTCAATACCTAAATTTATATACACTGACTTGAAGATTTCTGGTTAAGTGACTAAACCTGCTGTTTTAGGGATTGGCAAAGTAAAATAGCAAAATTTAGTCATTTGTCATTATGGTCCAATTTAAGTGACATAATACTGAAGGATTCTGCAAGATTTATACCATATTCCACAACTTTGCAGTTGGTGCATTACTTCACCAGAATTTACTAATTAGTAATGTTGGTTAGGGTAATTTTGGATACTAATGTGTAAGTCACATCGTAGTGATAACAATAGTGATAGAAATATTGCTCTATGTTTAATCAAATAGTAGCAATCACAACTTTTTTTTATTGTTTTATCATTATCATTATCAATGCAGTCTGACATCATTTGTGCCCTACACCCATAAAAATGTTTAATTTGTTACCCCAGCCTTATCCTTTTTAACAGTATCAGCAATATGTTAGCCAGAGGGGTGTCCTGGTGTCATTTTTGACACCCTGTTTTCAAATTTTACACCCTAGAATTTTGATTTTTGTGTTGGGTTGCATAGGAACTGGACACTCTGTTTTTACATTATTATGCTTTGTGGAAAAACTTGGATCCTGCGCATAATAATGATAAAATTGGATGATTTTCGTCCCATATTTATTGGTCTTGCTATGAGTTTTAAGATATTGGGCTCAACTGCGTCTCGCCCAATATTTTTACAACTCATAGCTCGACCAATAAATATGGGCTCAATCTATCCAATTTTATAACAAAATCACCCATTTCAGACCATTTTGGACACCCTGTTTTAAAATCCTGACTAACAGCATGTGTATCAGTATTGCTATTGTATTGTGGGCGCGTGTGGCCTAGCGGCACAGTGCAGGACTCATAATCAGAAGGTTGTGAGTTCGAGCCCTGCTAGCGTCAACGTGTTGTGAATCTGGGCAAATCACTTTATCACACTTGCCTCGTCGACCCAAGCATATTGGGGAGCTGTTTAGGGTGGAATATTATAACCCAAGTGCTGATAGGTCTGCGCCAATGGCCTTGGCTGCAAATGGCCTAGTTTAGGCGAAATGGTTATGACGATTCCCTACCGTGAATAGCGTATTTAAATGCCGTGTATTATTATTGTTACTTTTTTCAAGTTCATCTGTGCTGTAAAAGTCTTATCTGTATTATATTTACAGCACACTTTTCTTACACCATATGTGAGTGAAGTTATTGAAAAGCTACATTTTGGGATTTTTTGCATTAACAAAGCAGACGTTTTATTTTAAATAGACTAATTGCTTTATCCCATTGCACAATGAACCACACCCTCATTAAATCATAGCACTTAATATGGATTACCTCATTGGAAAAACTTGTGATTGGCTGAGCACTAGATGAATCTGATTGGTTAGTTGAGTAGAGGAACTACCCACAAGAAGATTTGAACCAATCACAGGCTAGCTATCTGGTGAGTGACATGTGAAGTTGACTGTCTTGATGGGAGATTCCCTATTCCAAACATAAACATGAGTCTTTTATCAGGGTGTGAAAAGTTTTATAAAACAAGATCAGACATGTTTTTTTCCTTGTCCATTTTGTTAATTCTTCATAATTTGATTAGATTATTATGGAACGCCAAGTGTAAACCATTGTTTTTGTTTCATAAATTGTGTGTGTATATATAACGTGTGTGTGTATATATATCATATTTGTAT
>JXSR01S057557.1:143331-154296 GCA_000969725.1 Ophiothrix spiculata | reverse complement strand
GAAAAAAGATAATGAATTGATAATGATCATATATACAAAGAGTATACATTTATTTTGTACTATTGTTTTATTCTCAAAAATTGTTTGGACATGCAGATTTGGACTTTTGGACATAATATCAATCATTAATAGATTATGTTGGCGCAGCAGTAGTTCCCTCGTCTTGCACCAATGAAGCCCAGGGTTCAAGTCCCGCGCCCGGTGCTTTATGTGCATTGATTTTCAGGCCATACTCGCTTCCACAGGTTTTTCTCCGGGTACTCCGGTCTTCCTCTTGCATTCAAAACTGAATTTGAAAAACATCTTGGAGCCCTGTTGAAGATAAGCTCCCTTTAGCTTACTTGGTATTATAGTACCAAGTTGGATTTCCTTGGCGAAAGCCCAAATAAGGTGATACTAATGAAAAAGTGGCTTACCTAAATTACATAGCTGGTTTTATGAATGTTGCTTTGATTTTCATTATTTTTGACGGAAATGTACCTTTTTTTATCAATTTGGGGGGGGTTAAAGGTACATGTTTACCAGTGGGTATCAAATTTGATTCTTCTCAGATTGATAGTGGGTATCTCCAGTGGAGCTTATGTCCAAACTAAATAGCTCTAAATTTAACTTGTTTACAGTACCCCACTATGAGCAGCGCAGCGGCGTAGCCAGGACTTTCTCCAAGGGTGGGCAAACCACCCAAGATTTCTCCAATGAATTTTATCAAGCAACTTTACAGGGGTTTCAAGGGGCAGACTAGGCCGAGTTTTTCAAGAAAACCCGCCAAATATTGTGCTTTATGAAGTTTTCAACCTAATTTTTAGCAATTTTCAGCTCTAATTGTCATAATTTTATGTGGAAAAGGCAGTTCCTGCCCACTTTATTTTTCTCCCAGGTCTTCAAAATGTCTCCAAAAAATTTCCGAGGTGGGCATTTTGCCCACCCCTAGCCCTGGCTATGCCACTGGAGCAGCGGCGTAATATGAAAAAATTTCAGATGGGACATCACTTTTTCCCGATATTTCCCCAGGCGTATTCCCAGTAGGATTATCTTATTATGAAGACCCAAAATCAGTTTAAGTCAATTTAACAAATTGACAAGCAAAATAAACAAACAAAAAACCTTCATCAGTTTTGGGCTGACATATTTATATATTTTCCAGTTCTGGTCCAGTTTTTTTCCATTTTCCTGCTAGGTTTTCCATTTTACCCTTCTCTTTCTTCTTCATTTGCTCCTTCTTTTACCCATCTCTTTTCCCATTAGGTTGGCAAAAATTTCCCAGCAAAAAGCTGAGAATGTGGCAATCTGCCTCTCTTCCCATTTGCCCCCTATCTGTTGCACCACTGCCTGTGAGCATTCAAGTTGATGTGTTTGCATACACTTCAAAGCTAATTTTTTAGTGGTGGTTGGAATACTATTTCTCAGGGTTTCAGACTTATCACATATAAGGTATGTGGGGGCCGTGAATTCTCCCCTTTGCTGTGCTCATGTGCATGAAATATTTCATTCAAGGTCAATTTCATATTTTACATCATTTGTTTAAAAATCTTTTAAAAAATATGTTCTCGCAAAATAAAAACACCCATGAATTACCACTGAAAATTGATGTACAATTAGCTGCAACATGGCAAAAATGTAATGCAATCAAACAAAAATGAGAAATCTTGAAAACATTTTTAATATGGTAGATTCTCTCCTCATGTGCATGAAATATTTCATTCAAGGTCAATTTCATATTTTAAATCATGTGTTTAAGAATTTCATAAAATATATTTTCTTGCAAAAGTTAAAACGCCCTTATAAATGCAATATGATGAATTACCACTACAAATTGATGTACAATGGGGGGGCCACTTAGCTATAATGGTGTACACATGCGTGAATAAAGGTTTTCAAAATACCCCCTAAACACGTTTATTGAATAGCCTTAAAAATGACCCCTAAACAAGGATTTCACATGGCTATTCCTTTCATTTTACCCCCTTAACAACTTTTTCTAATTAAACACTCTTAGTCTAAAAAATAACCCCCAAACACGTTTGGTTGGATTTTGAAAATATACCCCTTTTTGTTGAAAATCAGTGTTTTCTGACCCCTAAACGCGAAACGTACGGACCGTGCCTCTTGACAAAAATACCCCCCTTTTTCCGTGTTTTTTTGTTCACGCATGTGTACAACAGTATGGCTAAGTGGCCCCCCTGGGACAATATGCTGCAACATGACAAAAATATAATGAAATCAAACAAAAATGAGAAAATCATGATAACATTTTCATTAGCTCCATCAATCAAATTATCTCAAGGAATGTTCTCGTCTTGTGAAAAAACATTTCATATGGAAGTTAATTACGCCCATTGAAATGCAACATGATAAATAATACCATTATAAATGGTGCAAAATTATCAGCAACATGAAGAAAATATAATGCAATCCTGAAAGTAGGTATATGATAATGATAACATTTTAATTAACTCCATCAATCAAATTATCTCAAGGAATGTGCTCGTCTTGTAGGAAAAAGTCTTACGAAAGTAAATTAAACGCCCATTTAAATGCAACATGATGAATAATACCATTGCAAATAACTGATGCAAAATTAGCAGCAACATGAAGAAAACATCATACAATCTCAAAAGAAGAAATTATGATAAATTTTAATTAGCACCATCAATCAAATTTATCTGAAAGAATACGCCCATTTTAACTCAATATATGCAGCAAGTAAAAGAATGGAGTGAGGAAGTTCAAGCCACTCAATGGGAAAATATGATTGTAAAAAATGATAATTAACCTCATCAATCAAATCTGATTTTTACATGTGCATTACTTGCATACTGGTTGATACCGCTATATATTCAATATTATATATACCAAATGTTTAGACTGTAAAAGCATATAATATAATCACTGGCTTTTTCATTCAAATTAAGATAAGTAAATATAATAACAGAAGAATTTGATTACATTCTCATCCCAAAGCCTCATATTTTTAATTTTAAATTGAACTCCCAATTTTTTCTGATTATAAATCCAAAATTTCACCTCCAAATTCTTTATAGTTTTTGAGATATGGCATAAAATGTAAAATTAATTGGTATACCTATTTTCTATTACTTATATACTTTACATGCATAAGAGCCTCATTCCCAGAGTTGCATTCTTTCCTTTTCTTCTGAAGAGTTAAAAAGAGGCAACATAAGTGTTAAACCTCACAAAATGCATTTCTGAGACCAAGGTCAATTAGTTTAAAGTAAATACAGTGGAACCTCTTTAACACGAAATCTGTTAACCCAAAAGCACTGATATCACAAAACTGATTTTCAGGTCCCTGGCATTGAATTTATATTATAAATGTGATGCATAACACAAAGTTCTGATAACACAAAGTTAAATGTGTGGCCCCACAGATTTCGTGTTAAGGATGTTCCACTGTAATTCTTATACACATATTAAAATAGGAGCCTACACCTTTAAATACGGTATATATGAAAGATTTACAAATTAAAATTTACCAAAAATTGCCACATTTGCGGGTTTTTTTTTGTTCATACTGGTTTGAACTTCAATGAGCTTGGAAGTGCAATGTGTGATAAAGATAATTGGAAAAGATGTGTGTCATGGATCTCGACAGGATGATAATGATGTTCATATTTCTGAAATAAAAATAAAATAGCATATTTTACAGTAAAAGTTGAAAAAAAAGTTTGAAAAAAAAACCCACTTGGCAAATTTTGCTTCAGTAAAGTTTCCTTTCTACAAACAGTCAAGTCTATTGCATTTGGGCATGCATAGGCCTTTACATTTGATTTTTTTTACTTTTCGAGATGCATGCAAATTTTATAAAGATGATAAATGCATTTAAAATCAGTAGAAGGCTGGTAAATTAATGTGAATTGTATAGAACACTTTGCACCAGAAAATGTATGACTAAAATGTTTTGAGTATTAAATGAAATTAAATAAATTGAATTATTGGTAAATTAACCCTTACCCTCCTACGTACTACAAAGTACTACAGTAAGAAATCAAGAATTCGCCTAAGTCCCAATACGTCACAGACGGCGGATATAGATGATCAGGAAATTGCTGCCCAGGCAGGCCGCGCTCGGTGGCTTGGCATAGCTGGACATTGGAACGGGATAGCGGGGGTCTGGGGTTCGAATCCCAGGGGGAACCGGGGGGAACCCGAAATTTTTTCATGACGTATTTGGACTTAGACTGTATTTAAGCGTGCGAGAGTAAGGGTTAATTTTAAAAACATATAAAGGACGAAGAAACTTGTTGGACACATTTATTCCCAATATGAAATTTTTGACAAAGAGAGGTTTATTTTAGAAGGGAATCAAGATAAATACAATAGAAGCTCAAATTCAAAAGTGACGGGCATGTGCAGACCTCAGCAGCGGCAAATCAATGGGCATTCAGTGTATGATTTTGGTCAAAAAAGGGGGTGATTCAGTGTGTGAATCCAAAAAATGCAGGTCTTTGAGTGTGAAAATGGATGATTTTCTAGCCTTTGCATCGGGGCATGAGATTAGAATTATTGATTTCTTTTCTCACGAAGTAAGGGCTGAGAGTAAATTGTACAATTGTGTAGGGTGTGGCCATCTTTCTCTTTCTCTTTTTCTTGCTATCTTTTCTATTTTCGGCATCTTTTCAAAGATGCATTGGCCAGCATGCATAGATTAGCCATTTCTGGCTATCCAGGTTGGTACTTTTGTATGAGCTTGGAAGAGACCATGAGTTCATCATGGATCTAATGGCATGTGTCCGTCACGGACCAACCGAGGTAAACAAACAAACAAACAATATGCAATATGATAGTTTCAAGCAGAAATCCACAGGTTATAAAGCTAAATTTGTTTTTCCGTTAGTATTTAGGCCTCTTCAAATTTTGAAAAAGCAAGAATTAGAGATATTTGGCCCAAATAAGGGGTTATTAAGTGTTAGACTTGGAAAAAATATGGCGTCATTATAACAAAGTTGCTGGGGATTCAATAGAGAAATTGTGTGGTGCTCTGGCATAATGAGCGGAAAGTCGCGATTGAAAATTTTGAATAAATGGCTGCTAAAGTAAAGATATGATGAAAAGATCAAATTTAGTTTTTTGACATAAAACAAATAAATACATTAGTGTTAATCTATATTTCGCGTTTTGAAGGTCAATTACGCTGGGAAGTGTATTAATTCACGGGTAATTGATCGCGTTTTGCTATTATACACTATAGTAAACAGTTTCTTTAAAATCGATTTGCGACAGTTTTTTACTGCCAGATTTTGAGTGGACTGCCTTGTGTTTCTATCTGTAAATGAAAATTGTAGAAAGAAAGTATGACATATTATATATCATTCGAAAGCTGAGATTATAGAGAATTAAAATATGCCATAAACTCAATTTTGAAAATCGCGACTTTCCGCTCATTATGCCAGAGCACCACACAATTAGTTCTTTATATGACAAGGTTTGAGATTTGACCCCGGTTTGACTGCCAAAAAATTGGGAAAATGAAGATGTCTCTAGAGAATTGGGTATGATTTAGTGTAGAATTCAAATATGAAGTCAAACATGTTGCACCTTGAACTTGAAATCCCCCCCCCCCCTTTGACTAATACAGGGTCGAGATTGCCAAAAATGTTGTAAAATGGAAAAATCCAGTTTATTTTCAAAAAAGCAGTTAAAAAACACCAAATACCATACCCTTGTGGGCCATAATGATATGCACAACAAGCCATTAGTTACGTCTGCCTATACAGCTTTTTTTAAACTGAATTTTTTTTGACAAATTCCCAGAATTTTTCACACATTTTTAAAAAATTTCTCCACTTTAACATCAGAAAGTTAGTTCACCATGGTTATATGGGTAGAAGGGGGTTAGAGGGGTGTTTTGACTAATATGTTACAACTAATTTCTGTCAAATTTCCTTAGAAAATGGTAATTTTGGGGGGACGACTTTTGTCACACGGAATGTTGATTTTGAGTGAATAGTATAGCCATACCATGCAATAGATTTAACTAAAAACGTGATTTATTTCAAATATTTATCACTCTTTGCATCAAAATAGTTCCGTGAAGATTGATTTTATCATAAATGAGTACACAATACAATTTCTAATGGCTGGCAAAATATTTTGTCACGTTTTTTGGGTAAAAAACAGACAAAACTACAGGTTGTAACAGAAAAAATTATACATTGGTATATACGCTGAAAGAATAAAGTTACACTTTGTATCACATTGGCATTTATTTATATCAAAAGCCAACTTCTTTAGCTACAAAATGCACTTTGTTTCATCCAAATTGATGGTCTACAAGCATAGTTATGGCAATTATACTGATCCTACCTTCAAACCACCTAGGCCAGTTCATCCAATTCATTTACCAGTAGCAAAATAATAGCACATAATGCCCCAAATCAGCCATACGATGTTCAACAGGATTACAAGGCTGATTTTAGTGTTCCATCTAACAAAGGCAATATAGGAGGTCCTTGCCCGTAGAATGTTGTATTCTTAATGTTGGACGGGACGCTAAAACAATTTTTCAAGAGATATCCTAGTTGGTGAGACAACATATCATCTAAATGGCAGAATCAGCACACAGGCACTTTAAGACTACCCAGATTTAAGCACAGGTCAAAGAAAACACTATTTTTTCTGAAATTAACTTCTTTAAAAATCAAGTTTTATCAATTTAGCTAGTAAGTTAATTTTAATATCCATTTTTCGTTTGAATATGAGACTGTGTAAGAAAACTGCAAAAAGATTATTGCAATATAAACTCTTTGCTTTCCCGTTTCGAGATATCAAGTTTTTGATGCAACTGTTTATGCTTACTCTGGATCATGAGCAATGTTTTAACCTTATTAAAGCATAACTTTCATCTAAAATATCATAAAATTATTTATGATTTATTCTTATCATATGAAAAAAATTAAAAAAATTAAATGTTCTTGAAAAAAGTGTGCATTTTGTTCATTTTATCTCACTGCATTGTTTATCTTCGTTAAATCATGAAAAAATTATTTGCGCTGGAAAATGGTGAAATCGGCCAAGTAGTTTTTACCAGTCTTTACTTAAATAGTCGTAACTTTTGAACCTGACCATCAAATGAGATCACTTAAGCTGCTTCTGGTAGCCAATTAGATAGCCTTTCAAATAGGGGAAAGTTTGTGAATTCAACAATTTTAGTTTCCTCATGATATCGCTAAAAAGAATGTATAATTTTTTCTGTTACAACCTGTACACATAATTATATGAAAATGCACACATTTTTTACCCACAAAATGACATTTTCATATCTTCAACTTCATTTTTCACACTTTTGGCAGGCAGTCAAATCAGGGTCAAATCTGGAGCCTTGTCATCATTGTATCAAAAATTGTGTTTATATTAGGGTGACAGGGTTATGAAAACAATAAATAACACAGGAAATTACTAAAACATCAGACAAAATATTTCTTTATAAAGCGATGAAAAAAAACCTTGTTTTACAGGTCCCACTGACTCTAAATTTGCATTTTGGAATTTTTGCCAAAATCTTGTAAAATCAGCTGTTTTTGGCCAAAATTATTAAATTTTTACTATTTTGTTACAGAAAATTTCTTTGCAAAAATTTCCCCCCCATTTTTTTCCTTCAGAATTTTTGGATTATTTTTGGCAAAAAAAGTTTTTAGAAAAAAGATCAACCGATCCTGCTGGAAAGGTCCGTCACCCATAAAACAGGTTTTTTTTGTCTCCTAATAGGAGTTTTCTTGTATTGGATTTTGTTACAAGTTTCTGCTGTAATTAGAATACTCATTGTCATCCCTTGGCCTAAATCTAAATATGTGACCCGTCATATCGAAAGGTACCTTAAGGTCGGCAAAATTAAAATTGATTTTTTGGTTTTAAGCTTTAAAATGACACCTTGCGTTTGGTTATTGGATGTTCGATTACAAAGTTACATCCAAATTGGTAAAAGGTATCGGGCTGATTCCGAAAACTAAAGTTCTGAGAAAATCAAGTTTAAAGTTTCTGTAATACTGGTTAAACGTGAATGGAGAAAGGATTTTTATCTCGGTTTTTAAAACAGTTGTCTTATGTTTTGGATGTTGGAACCTGATTAATATGATAGAATACCCTTCAAAGATAACGTTTCTGATGAAATTAGAAATTCGACCTTGGACGTGATTTTTTACTACGCTCAGCTTCAATGGCCTGTATCTCGTAATTTACTATGTCGGTATTAAGGTACCTTTCGATATGACGGGTCACATATATAGTTTCCACAACACAAAGTTGATTTAATATTTAATCCTTGATAAAACAGGGGGGTGGGGGTTAATGTGAAAAAATATAGCAAAGTATATGTATTAACATGTAGTTGTATACTTCCAATATATTGACTTGCACAGGAAAGGTTTTATTGATTAGCTAGGGGAAAGTCCATCCACACAGTCAGTCATACATAACATGAACTATATTGACTCATTATAATGGACTTGTTTACTACGTGGCATCAGCGGCATGGGTGATTCCCTATATTGATCCAAATTCCAATATAACAACACATTTTTGGTCTGCATGAATTCTATTGTTTTAATCATTGAGGTTAATTTTTAATTTCAGTTAATCAAGATATATTTTGGGTGTATAACATCTGGAGAATGGAGTAAACAACATATTTGACCCCCGGGGGGGTACTCAAGTTTGGTTTGGGTAGGGACGTGCCGCAGGGAAATTTGAAAAGCCACCCATCCAAATACCAATTTTCAAGAAAAAGGGACCCATCCATATACCAAATCTTCCAAATTTTGAGTCAAGTTTGATCAAAAATTGCATTTTTTTCGCCCAAATTTGCGCTATTTTGGCTAAAGTTTTGTGAAGAAATGGCGCCATTTGGCGCAAATTTTGGAAAATTTTGAAAAGTGACCCATCAAAATACCACTTTTTGGGAAGAAAAAGGACCGATTGAAATACCAGAGAGCCTGATTTTGCTACCCGAATTTGCGGCACGTCCCCATAACCACTTTTGTACTAAGTACCCCCCCCCGGGATTTGACCATTGACTTGCAGATGACTTCATGCTTTTATACTGCCGGTAGCTATTTACCCGAGATGAAAATAACTACTAGATTATTTTTGTCTCAACTATTTAAATAATTGTGTCTGATAATAAACCACTATCAGCTGATTTCTGGCATAATTAACAAATGGCTAGATGTTACCATAGAACCTTAAAGATGTATAATATGTTACTAAGCATGGAAGCTACTTTGTATACATGCTTACAATCGCTACCGCAACCGGCTACAAAGGCAAAGTAAACAAAAATAATTTAGTGAAATAATTGGGTCATTACTGGTTGCACCAGCAGATAATTAAATAAATATTGGCTTTAAGCAAAAATAACTGAGAGCAAAAATTTTCGCTATTACAATAATAAAAGCATTTACATAGCAAAGTAAGTGGTATACAAGATTTTTTAACAGGAAAATTTGATTTTTAACCGATTGCACCCGCGAATGTAACTGCATTCGACATCATAGTTTTGGCAATTTGCCATCAAATTTGTAAGCACACTCAAGGTCAAAAGTAACTAAAAATTGATTCCAAAAGGGTCATATCAAGGTCATGGGGTGAAACTAGGACAGAATGGTATACAAACAGGAACAATAAGACAAATCATAGATACACACTCAAAAGATTTTATTTAGGCACAATCAAAATCCTGGACATTTAATTTGGCAATGTTCTAACAAGGCCAAGTAGAAAAATAAGCATGTTTCATGTGTCAGCACTCTGCTTTAAAATAAGGTTAAAGGTGTAGGTTCCGATCACATTCTCACCCCCCTGGGCTCAACCGGAAGTGGTATAATTTTTGATACCATATCAAAGCCCATATTTTCCTGATTCTAAATCCAAAATGTCACCTCAAAATTCTTTATACTTTCTGAGATATAGCACAATATGTAAAATTATCGGTATACCTATTTTCTATTTCTTTTGTATTTTCATAACAGCCTCATTCCCAGGGTTGCATACTTTCTTTTGCCTCTCAAGAGAAAACAAGGAGCAAGCTGGAGTTTAAAATTTCACAATATGCATTTCAGTGGTCAAAGTCAATCTGTTCAAAGTAAATTACATACATGCTAAGATATGAACCTACACCTTTAAGTGCCTTTGAGTCTTTGACAATGTTTATTATATAAGGCCAAGAAAAAAACTTTGTCTCAGGTTTCCGTGCACATAGGGTTTAAAATTTCACATTTCTTTTTTTTTTTTAGGTTTTCAAGAGATTTTTTTAGCTTTTTAATTTTTTTACATTAAGAGAAAAAAATAAAGAAAATTTGCAGCCAAAAAAAAATAATTACCTAAGAATGGAATAAAAAATTTCTGTGTAGTGAGTAGCCTTTTGACAAAAAAACACCCCGAAAAACATAATGCTTAGGGTTTCGGGCCCAAGGAACCAAGACAAAGTTCTTTCTTTTTTTTTCTTCTTTTTTTTTTTTTGGGGGGGGGGGGGGGCCTTAAAACAAAGATACAGGGTACAAATTGTATTTGCAAGAAATTCTGGATCTTATTTGCAATCTCTGAGAAATTATGACATAAACTTTAGCAGCATAAAGCATTGTGTTTGATTTTTGAAATTGAAAGAAATTTCTTGTGAGCGATCCAACATAACTAAAAAATAAAGAGGCTTTCTCCCTAACCCTAACCCCGCCAGAACTCACTAAAGCTCACTGTCAAAAATCACCAAAATGCACCTAAGTCCAAATACGTCATAGACACGGGTTGCATATGGGGACGAAATCACTGCCCGGGCAGCAGCCCCGTGGTGGCCTGCTAGTGGTGTGCCTCGCTTGGGAAGTCAGAGGTCATGGGTTCGAATCCCGGTCAAAACATGCTTTTTTTCTACTGTGACGTAGTTGGACTTAGGCTAGAAAACGGAGCACCTCTCAATTCAGGGTTAGGGTTAATCATGCTTATTTGGATGTGCACTAA
>JXSR01S057557.1:132323-142761 GCA_000969725.1 Ophiothrix spiculata | reverse complement strand
GCTTGAAAACATAATAAAAGACATGTTTGAATCATTTTCTTTGAAAATGGGGTCTTGGGAACTGAAGTAATCTTGAAAAGAGCATCTTGGGGAGCGGAAGAGCGGAAGAGGAGGCTTGAAAAGGGGGTCTCGAGGGCGGCACATACCCGTACCTTCCGTCAATGTAAGTACCCCCTCCCCCCCGGGCTTGTTACATATAATTTGGCCATTGGCAAATGTGATTTGTAAGCAGAAATAAACACATAAAATTATGTTCCACCTGATTGATTTTGGCTATCACAGACTGAAATAAATAACATATTTCTCGGGAAATACCCAATTTCAATTGACTTTCTTTGACATATCACATGATTTTTTTCTTATATTTGGTAACAGTTAAATCCAAAGAAAAACTCCATGCCTTTTCAAACATACATGTTTACTGTTTTTTGACCTGTCCATATAAGGCAAGATTTACAAAGATACACAGAAAAATAAACCCATTTTTCCAATAAGGCATTTAGAATTGTTTACATCATAATTATTGCAACATTTACCACAAAACATATTGACCTACATACAAAAGAGTAAGAAAATATTTTCCCAACAAGAACTTTAGATTGTAAAGTTATCCAGCATGTATTTTTTTCACTAAACTGGAATGGAAAATGTTTAGGCCCTGTAATAGACCACTTTCATATGTCCCATAATGCATCTTGAAAGGACAGCAAATTGCGCTGTCGACCATATTTTAAGTTGTGTGCAATGCGCAGAACTTAAAATATGGTCACTCCCGCAATTTGCGGTACTTTCAAGATGCATTAAGGGACATACGAAAGTAGTCTATTACACACATTAAGGTATATTTGACAAATGGGTAATGTATCCCCAACTTATGCATATTTCTTTTTTTTCCCAAAAAATTTCACTGAAAATCCAAGTTATTTCACATCTACACTTCTTGATTGATCTTGAAATGTTCTCTTATGCAGTCTATATGCGTATCTGATCCGTATTTGGCGGGATTTCCCATATTTCAACTCTTAAATATATCCGTTAAAAATGGATGTCCAGTATTAACAGTGTAAGTAAAAAAAAAAACCTGCCCTCATCCACCTTTTTTTTTTTAAATTTGGACGAGAAACTATTATATTTTTTACTTGGTACATACGTACATTGTGCATTGGTCCCGATATGTTGATGTTTGGCAGGACCATTTAACCTACAACTTGAGCATATATCAGGGCAATATTTTTGGGTCTCTAAAAAGTTACCCAATAGCTTTATATTGGGTTTTCTTCAAAATTCAACTTTCTTTCCTGGTAATTGTTAAAACAAGAAATTGTCACAAGTTTACAATGCACGTAAAAATAACTAGTCTTAAACTAAACCAAATCTAGTTCAGTAGCTTTTCCAACTTCCCAAAAGGTACAAAAATTATGAGGCACTCTTAATTCTGACTAAATGCCATAGAAAACAAATATCTATAGGCAGTATTTTTATTTTAAATATCTGGGTAGTAAAAAGGTTAATATGTACATCTCCTGCAATATCCTGAATCAGAGGTACCAAACAAACAGCAATATCCTGGTGATACATAGAAATAGGAACCAAATAACACATAGTTGCTACAATTGGACCTGGTATGTTACTGATAACAATGTTGATAAGGCACCGTATTCTATTTCAGATTTTAAACACAAAGTTTGACAAATTGGTCTCACCAAATTATATAAAAAAGTATGTGTACACAAAAATAGATACACAATGTAGGCACAGGAGGAGAAACACACTATCCGTTTCAGGGAATCTTCAGCACCATGAGGTATATAATACAAAACTATTTACAAGGATTGCAACATTTGTCCATGTCAAATATTGTGCGGTCACAGTCGCGGATCTAGGATCTGAAATTTACGGGGGCGGAGATTTTTCAGCTTTTATAACAAAAAATTGACCCAAATTATGCTATTTTGCAGGATTTTTCCAATTTTAAGGGGGGCGCCCGCCCCTTCCGCTCCCTCCTGGATCCGCGGCTGGGTTACAAGTACTGCAGCTTTGTCCTGTCTCTGGTCAAAAATATTGCCATCTTGAGTACTATGACACTATCCTGTCACAAATAATGTTTCTGGGATCATATTGTCTCCACGAGTATGACAAAATCAACTTTGTCATCATCCATTACAGCATCAAAATCAATAAGTCACAAATTCCATTTGCATGTTCCTACTAAGCAGTGGTTGAGAGATTACAATGCAAAAAAGGAGCTTATGATCCTGTCAAAAAAGTTTGGTTGGTCCTATGTGAGGAGTTGCACCATCTTCCGCTACCACATTACAACGATTCGAGGTGATGTCTGGATAAAACAATACTGGGTGAGCCAGAAGTCATACATTGAGTGTTAGTACCGTATATCAATATTAACAGCACAAATTTCCTGCCCATTGGCGTATTTGTGCTGGTTGAGCCATTAGTGCCATTGATGACCATAGACATGACACCCCTGAATAAATGGAGTATAAATGATGACTGATGCTTCACGACCAACTGGTTAAAACACGCCAAATTATTCTGACATTCACCAACTTTCATATATATTGCGATATTTTAAAATATTCATCACAACAATATTACTGATCATTCATAACAGTAAACTTACAACCTGCAACATTCGTTTTCTCACAAACTGAGTCCAAAACACGCTCCAAAGTCTGCAACAATGACTCCTACTTGTTGCTGCTACTCGTATTCGATGTTGCATTTGTTACAAGTTTGTAGGCAAAGTATAGCAGTAATCCTGCTGCAGCAATTTGGGCTCCTCTGTATAAATAATCTATTGATGAACTAAGTACTGCACCCTGTAAACGATCAAGTTAAAAAACAGAAATAAAGATTTAAATAAGGATCTACCAAAGATAAGGCAAAAAAAAATTGTTTGGTTGTCCTCCACAACTTTTTTTGAGCAAGTGCGGGCGGGCAGATTTTTTTTTTTTAAGATTTTTTTTCAAATGTAAGTCAAAGTTACACCAAATTATGGCCTCTTTAAAGATAGAAATAAGTCTACTGTACCGAAAAATCTCTTTATACAAGTTTAAAAACAGTATTAACATGGAAACAAAATGAAAACAACAACTTGAAAAATACTTTCAAAAAATCAAAATTCTCAAAGAAAAAAAAAAACTTTTTTGGGAAATCTGAAAATTAGGTGCGGTATACTTTTGTACAGTAAAAACTTTTTTTCCAGTTTCAAAAAATAGGGGCGGGCGGTCGAGGACAACCAAACAACTTTTTTTTTTTGGCCTAAGTTTGAGAAATTCAGTACTTTCTGTATTATATTTTGTCATGAACAGAACATATTATGTGCACCTGATTATGTGACTCAAGGGTGAAACACATTTGAGATACATGAAGCTATTTTAAACAATAATTTTAATAAACTGTAGCCCCATAGTAAAAATGTCTCCATTATTCAAAATGTTCATATGAATCAGAATTTTTTTAAACCTCATCAGGGCTTACAGCAATAAGCCCCATTCGATTCCAATGATATGTCCCAATATATTCAAAGCAAGATAGGTGGAATAAATCAGAAAGATGAACAATGGAAGCTTAATAAACTTTCGAGATGGCTTCAAACCTGATAATAGACATATTATACACAAATTGTTATCTACTCCCTACTGGCAACACTTCATTTTCTAATAAGAACAAGGCTGTACATTCGCAAGAAAGAAGAAATTCATTACATATGGTTGATCAGTCAACAAAGACTCATCCAAAAATTTTACCCAGGTAACTTTCTATTTTTATCCATTTAGTTCCAAAATTACTCGTCATTGTCTGTCGAGCAGGTGCTAATGTCCAGTTTTGCATAAGACCTCTAGCTCGTGATTGATGATTTTTTTCCTCAAATTACTGTACTTAACTATGCCCCAAGGTAAATTTTAACCAAAGGCATTTGCCGTCGGTGCCCCTACCAGTTGCCTTGATGCCCTATTACTTAGCAATGCCTAATGCTATTCTTTAACATGTAAGTGCCTTCTAAAACAGTGTGCCCTTTCAAAATTGCCTTGAAATGGGTTGCCCTTCAGAATCCTTAAAATTTACCCTGCGTATGCCCAAAACTTTCTCCGGTTCTACTGTTCTGTGTAATCTGAATGGAATGTTATTTACAAGGTTTTTTTTAAGAAAAATTATCAAGACTCACCCAACCACCCTGGTTTGCAACCCATGTGCAAATTTTACTCCTAATGTACTCCAGGGTCCATCTAACAAATCTATGGAATAAATCTAGATGATTCTGCTGCAAGGCAAGAATGGCAAGATCTGTACAGAAGAAAAACAGCACCACAATACGCTCCCTGGTGATGACTCCTTGAGGGAATAGCTCGGAGAGAAGGTCACGGAACTGATCAAACGTAATGAGATCGCTTGATTCTACCTGTTGATGCAAAGATTTCAATGAGAAAACTTTAATAAGAAACTACAAAATTTCCCCACATACCCCTACATGTCATGTGAGTAGTTAGTGATAAACATACCGAAAATGCAAGATTAAAACCATTAACTTTGATTTATGAGCATTTATATCACTAAATACTCACATAGTTTGCTATGCAAATGATCCTACAGGAAGCAATGCATGATGGGATACACATGATATCTTCTCCTCTCCTACACATTGAGATGTACTTACGTCAATGAACATTACCCCCCCCCCCCTAAAGTTTTGTGAATACCTAACAATTGATAAGATTAATTGGGTAAAAGAAAACATAGAAAATGAAGAGGGTATTAGCTCATTCCGGCTCATGTGGTCTAGTGGTGCATCAAATAAAAGGGTTCCAAATCAAGAGATTGTGAGTTTCAAGTTATGTAACAATAAATGATGAGTTAAGGTGGATCGAAAGGATGTTTCTGGAAATTAGAAACTGCATTTAGAGACACTTGATTACATTGAACAAGTAGAGCTTAAAACACTAAGTAAAATGGTTTTTGTTTGAAGGAAATCGGACATACGGTTGCCAAGATATGCTTGATTTTAATTTCTTTGTTTTCTATCATTTTTGCCAATATATTGATAAAGTTAATGAGCAACATTGGCTATATGTGCTCATTAATATTCATATTTGCCAATATTTTACCAATATCTTATGAATAAACCTTCATACTATTTTTATTTTACATAATTTTGACTTGAAACTTTGCCAATGTGTTTCTATGGCCTAAAACATTAACATATAATTTACCCGTCCATCTAATTTGCATATTTGCATAATTAATGAGCATTATACAAAAAGCTAATTAATTATGCAAATATGCAAATTAGATGGGCGGGTAAATCATACATTAAAGTTTTAGGTCATAGAAACACATTGGCAAAGTTTCAAGTTAAAATTATTAAAGGTAATAGTATGAAGGTTTATTCATAAAATATTGGAAAAATATTGGCAAAAATTAATATTAATGAACACATTTTGCCAGTTTTCCTCATTAACTTCATCAATATATTGGCAAAAACAATAGAATACAAAGAAACTTTAAACAGCAATATCTCAAAAACCGTTTGTCCGATTTGGCTGAAATTTTGGAATTAAGATTTTTTTGCTTAGCTCTCTGCAACATGCCAATTTTTATCTCAGTCAGAGCAACTTCATTTTGCCTTTAATACCACCTTAAGACAATAACCGTCATAATGTCAGTGCAAGAAAGTTGTATCTGCAATGGCAGCACTAAGTTATATTTATTTCATACTTTGTTACAAATTTGAAAAATCCCTCAAAAATTCCATCTTAAAATATGTCAGTGGTTCTTGAAATGGTTGTTCAGGTGAACCATTTCAGGTGACGGTATGACGGTGTCACCTGAAGAACCATTTCAAGAACCACTGACCCAAGATTGGAGATAAGAGTTTAGACAATGTGCAATCCAAATATATGACAAATGGCAGCTATTGCAGATACGACTTTCTTACTCACATTGCACGACTAAGTCGCCAATAGTCGAAGTCGTGACTATTTGAGATAGTCGTGACTATCAATTATCAATGACCACTAGTCGACTAATTCATTTCTGCTACAAACCACTCAAGTTTTCCTTCAGAAGCTACATGTAGAGATTGTATTCAACTGTACATAGTATTTAGAACATTAGTTATCTTCAAAATGGGTTAAATTTTCTTGGAGGAAGTTATTAAATTTGGTTAAAACTGTAGCTAACTGGATGATAAGATCATGTTTGGGACATTTTCCAGTGCCAATCAAACTTCAACAATAGCCGCCAAGATAGTCGAAGTTGTGACTATTTGATACCAACTAGTTGACTATTAAAAAAGTGGTAGTCGTGTAATGTGATTTCTTACACTCACATGACAAATTCAACTTGATTGCTTTGTTGACCCAAGCACATTTGGCATCTGTTGGGATTATGTAAAATAAGTCCTTTAAATCTTATAATATAAGAAACCAAATTCAGAAAGCTACTAAAACAGCATTTGACTTCATTTGTTTTTTTGCTGACCGAACTTCTACCAAATACTTGTACATTCGACATGCCTTTAGATTCAAGTTATTTATTTTACACTCTAGGCAAAATAAATATTTATTGGACAATTTTAACAAAAATCCATGCAGAGGTTGCATTTACAAACAATGGGGCCCTGTACTCTGGATTTTTGTTTAAACTGTCCAATAAATTATTGTTTGGCTAAGACAGCAAAAGATACTTACTCCTTGGGCTTTTTCCTGCACCTTCTTCCTCTCTCTGGTCTGAGCAAAGTCGTCAGCTAATTTCTTTAACCCCTTTCCTCTCTTTGCCCACTGAGGATGTTTATATCCTGTGGGTGTGGCTGTGGGAGGGGTGGGTGATCCTGGAGGGTGATTGTCTGTTTGGGAACTTGGACTCTGCACTCGTGCACTGTAAAAGAATTTTACAAAACATTTTGTTATATTCAAAAAAATTGAAAGAACAAACTAGTCTGTTTTCTAATTGATGGATCTTTTACTTGGGATTGGACATATTATAATTAGGCCTAAAAAAATTGTTTGATTGGCGTAACCCGACCGACCCTATTTTTACCGCCGACCCTAAATATTTTTTTTGAGCATGGTAAAAAACCTCCAAATCCCAAATTAGATGGGAATCGATTCATGGGGGCCTGAGATATGGCTTGCAGGACATCAAAATGACAAAAGAGTGTTACAGAAAAAGTGAAGATGTTTTTGTATAGGGCCTATGTGTCGTATATTTTGTGTTTTTGTATGTAACATGGACTTAAAAATTAAAAAAAAAAAATTGACCTACCTACCCTATTTTTTTCCTAGGTTACGCCAATCAAACAATTATTTTTTTAGGCCTTATCCACATTTTTTTAAATTGGGAGATCAATTCTTCAATCATTTCTACCTGGTTAATGAGCCTTCTAGTGACTAATGTTTCAATCATAGAAAATAATTTTTCAAATAAGTTTTTAATCTTTACAATTCAGTGTAAAGGAGAAAATGTGTCTAGGAAAATAAAGCCTTTACTTTTTTAAAGATACATGAAAATACAAATTTGTATTTTGCGGCTATTATTTTGAAATACATACCTTTGCACATCCTCCCGCAAATCATCCGGGGCTTTCAATCCATTCTTTTCAATCTCATCAACCAGAAACTCAGTAAAATGACTAAAGCCTTCTTCAGCAGCTTCAACAAGTTCAGGTCTATTATCAGCTACAGCAGCTTGGGCTCCAGTTGCTGTGTCCCCATTGTTATGAGGAATCTTCAGTTTCGGTAAGCTTACTGAAGAGGTTCTTCTCCTCGCAAAACTTTCAGAAAACATTGGAGATGAGGGTGATGGAGTTGACTTGACACTATCTGAACCATTCACAGTTCTCTGGTTTCCACCTTCCGCTCCGTTTGGGAGGGTAAGTTTGTTTTTGTTTTTCTCTGCCATTTCTAGCTGGATATTGACTTTTGATTGACAAAACCGCTCACGCTTTAAATCGTCTAAGAGGCTTCTTGAGCATGGTATGGATTTGCTCTTTCTGAAAAACACAAAAGGAGGAACATTTCTTTCAATGAGATTACACACACAAAGTGTGTAGACGTATCATAGGCATAATGACAAAATTCTCAATAGTAACAAAATATCAAATATAGGGACAAAAAGAACGGCTTACAGCAAGCATGTTGAAACGCTTGCCCTCAATGAGCGCTGAGTAGCAATATAATATACAACGCCTTGAAGAAGGCTAACAATGATCAGAAATCAGGAATTTCTTTGATTGCATATTTGTATTTCTGTATGCTAACCTTGGTTTGCAGCAATCTATCGACAATTTCATTGCAACTTGCAACACTATACAAAAGTCAGGTCTATTAAAATGTGACAAAATGTATACCAAAAGTCAGGCTCTACAAATGAAGAGAAAACATTGAAAATTGACCAAAATGGGATGAAACTATGTACACACTTCAGACTTCATTTGATTTAAAAATGTATTTAAAGCCTTTGGGCCTGATTAAATGTTCTGATTTTGATTTTAGCAGAGTCTTAGTCATAGGCGATTCCGAATATCTTAACCTATATAGGGATATTCCCCTGTGATATTAAGAAAAAGTTGAAATATCAGACCCTTAACTATACTTAATTTAAATTACACATGTTTTTTTTGAATTTTTAATCAGTTTCTAACAGCATTTACTTAAATTGAAATTTCATATTGCACAGTTTTTATGTAAATTATACAAAACAAAGATTTGCCAGCAAAGAGCTAAAATGAGACAAAAGATCAAAATTGCCTCCATGTATTGCAAGTTAGGCCAAAAAAGTTAATTGTTTGGTTGTCCTCCACAACTTTTTTTGAGCAAGTGCAGGTGGGCGGATTTTTTTTTCAAATGGAAGTCGAAGTTACACAAAATTATGGCCTCTATAAAGATGCAAATAAGTCTACTGTACCAAAAACTCTCTTTACACAAGTTTAAAAACAGTATTAAAATGGAAACAAAATGAAAACAACAACTTAAAAAATATTTTCAAAAAAATCAAAATTCTCAAAGAAAAAAAAAAACTTTTTTTGAAAATTAGGCGCGTATACTTTTGTACAGTAAAAACTTTTTTCCCAGTTTCGAAAAATAAGGGCGGGCAGTCGAGGACAACCAAATAACTTTTTTTTAAAGCCTTACTTAGGACCATACCACCTTCTAAACATTTGTCTGCATTTAATACACAATTTAAAACAAAAACATCCGAACGAATACAATACCTTCTCTTGCTCTTGTCAATTTGTATAAAGTTTTCCATTAAAAGCGTAAAGTCTTGTTCCACTGGCACAGACAGTGAAAAAAGTCTGTACAGGTCAGGCCACAAATAAAATGCAAGTAGTCCTGGTCCTGGAAATTATTTGTACTTTGCAGACAAAAATGTTCAGCTCTCCAAGACCATGTCTGCATTGACTGGTATGTACTGTCGTCAGTGTCGATAAAATTATATGCTTGAGGCCTTGACTGAAACCTGTCTCTATTTATAGTACATCATGCCTCAGTGTCAGATTGTAACTAATGTCATTCATTCAAAAACACAGCCTCTAATAGTCTTGTACATGTTGTAAGCTAGCTGACTGTCTTGACATCACTGTCACTTGAGTTATTTTTAGAATCCTAATTATTCCAGACCAAGACCAAAACAAAAGATTACATCATCAAATTCTCCACGCGTCCACGTTTAACCTCGATACAAACAAATGATTACTCATCATGATTAAGCTTTAGCCGATATTGTACAAAATGCAACACAAATCAATGCGAATGTGCACTACACTTGCAGTCTGAGTACGAGTATGGGAAACTCCAATTAGGAAAACATTTGAAGCAGCATGTACAGACTTGACAAAACGTATTTAGCAAGCCCAACAGATGGTTATTAATTCATTCAATTAAATAACAAAGAAAAACTTACGTGAGATGATCTATAAACTTGTAAAAAACGCAGCTGAGTCACTTCCCAAATCAATGTTTTGACTGATTGAACTTTCTTTGACCTTTGCCGCCTGAGAAGACCACCGGTGATTCTAAATATCCGTACAACAAATTTAGCTACTTTTATGTAAAAATGGTCTTACTTAATTATTAAATATTTTTAAATTATATTCATAAATTATTTATGAAGGCAAATTTAATCTATTTACAATGTTTTAATTGCACAAGATGTGTATTAATATTATCTAGAAACAATACATTTAGTAAATTAGACTCTTTTGCAAACTTTCTCTTTCGACAATTGGTATCCCAATTATTTTAAAGGTACGTGTAGACTGTGGGGCATTGGCCTGTAAGTGCTCTAGAAAAAAAGTTCCGTAGTCCCATCAGCGGCACTGAAAAATAACATTACAAATTGATTAAGATGTAGTTGCTGATGAATTATCACCTTTGTTCACCTGACATTTTTGGCCCGTTTGTGAGATAATCCCAAAAAT
>JXSR01S057557.1:8647-18709 GCA_000969725.1 Ophiothrix spiculata | reverse complement strand
CAGTGGTTTCGAGACTTGAGCAACATACTCAAACCAACCCCAAGTTAATTTGAATACCAGCGGCGTAGCTAGGGGGGGGGGGGCAAGTTGCCCCGGGCGCCACCTCTTAGGGGGCGCCAAATCGCCACTACATGAAAAATAATTTGGCCAACAACAGTTGACATACTGCTGAAATTAGCAAATGTTTGCCTAAATGTTTTGTGCGCTCCGCGCGCCCTTCATATTTCAGTACTTTTTAGCATTTAATAAGCAAATATTACTGCAAAAAACGCAAAAAATTTTATGCGCTTCGCGCGCTGGAAGAAATTTTAGCAGAAATTACCCATTTTAGCACAAAAAGAGGTGTTTTTCAAAGCTATTGGAATTTTTTGGGGGGCGTACCTTTCAGGTTGCCTTGCCAGTCTCACTTCTTGCCCCGGGCGCCAGACACCCTCGCTACGCCCCTGCTACTATGACCACCTTGGTGGCGGGGGGCGCCAGACACCCTCGCTACGCCGCTGTTGAATACCCCTAAAAATATATTTAAAGAAAATGAGTTGGCAATAAAAAGGTATATAATATATTCTCTGTAATCATGGTTATAAGGTATAATATATTCTCTGTGAACATATATTTCCTATCTTCACACCGTGGAGAGTTGGACACATCTTCAGGCAAGAGAGCATTCTGTCTTGTTTGACACCCTATGGGACTCCTTGTTCACAAGTCGTCATGTGAGTGCAAGTAAGTCGTATCTACAATGGCTGCTCTAAGTTATATTTATTTTATTCCTTGTCACAACAATGTGAACAATTCCTCAAAATGATCCTGCCTTTGTCAGTGGTTCTTGAAATGGTTCTTCAGGTGACGGTGATTCACCTAAGAACCATTTCAAGAACCACTGACCCAAGACTGGAGGTCATGCAGTGTGCAATCTAATTTATGACGTAAGGCAGCTATTGCACATAGGACTTTCTTGCACTCACATGACGAAGCAACCTTTTTGCATGTTGCCATTACCTGCACTTTTGGAGCAAAATTTTGCTCCATGTGTAAATGAATTCATGTCTAAAATCCTGCTATTTCATAAAAAAATATTTAAAGTAATTTGGTGAAACATTATATTAAATTAACAATTTAAATACCTACAGGTGTTTTTTTTCATGCATAATATTTTTTTCAGCAATTATACTCTCTGGATTTATCATACATTTCACTTGCTAAGTCTGGCAACGATCGTACCATCAGTTTAATTCTGACAGTATCGTCTCGGTTGACCAAGGTGTCAATAATATCATCCATAATCATGTTGTTATATGCAAACCCAAGATATTATGCTATGCATATTTAAAGCAGAGTTGTATCCTGTGCTGATACAATCATGATAAGATTGGTTTTTAAAATTTACTGAAATTTGAAGGAAAAAATCAGAAATTCCACCATGATTTGTATGTTTTTTCATAAATGCTTTCAAGTCTCACTAGTTTCTAAGTGAGAATACTGTCTGGAGCGGTGATACTTGGTTAATATTTCAGTCTTTTTTGCACTCCATGTGCTTTGGTGCTACATCACTGTATGTGAAGCTTTCTTTTTCAAAGCATTTAGTGACTAGCTTTTCTTGCTATCATCAGGCCATTTATATACAATCATAAAGTTAACATTGCATGGCCAGAAAAAGTAAACATACATCCTTACAGATATTTCACCTTTTCAAGAAACTAACCCCATCCTTACAGATATTTCACCTTGTCAAGAAACTAACCCATTTAGGATTATATTTTAGTCATAAGCAAATCTAGAAGAACTGGCTTACCCAGGATGCAAAGGAGCGCAAAGGGGCGTCTAACATGTCAAAATAGGCTGATTTAACATAATTCTGTACAAATCTCCAGGTGGACCCTTAAGTATGCCCCAGATATGACCTAATAGGTAAAGCAGCTATAAGCCTATATGGATATTTTAATGGATATTTTCTCAAAAATGATACTTTCAGACACCTGATGGGAATCTCTTATGAATAAATACATCTTTTATCAATGAAAAAAAAGCTCTTTTCTAAGAGTTGTACTCAATTTTGTGAATATATTTTTTGAATGTTAAATTGAACTAAATTTTTATTTTGACATTATATGTAAAGCCACTATAATATATCATCATATGACATTCACTCTCCCCGACAGCATTATAATTACAGCACGGTTCATCAAGCCTCTATATTGCTCTCCCATTGTGACTGATGTAATCACACCTTTATCAGTCCCTCGCGCTTAACTAAGAGCTTTTTTATTTTAACCTAATAGCCAGAAAACCAGTTTGATATGTGTCACTGGCCTTCTTTGTGAATACACCTCTTTAGGAACATTTTACACAAGCTCTTATGAATTGATGTCTTTGAAAGTCTATGGATCGAGCTTGCCTGTATGTAATGTTAAAGGTACTCGGTCTAATTGCTTCAATATATTTTTTTTCAAACTTTGCATGCTTTTTGATATTTTAGTACCAAAATGTGTCTCATGTTTATCTCATTTATCCATGTAAAATTTTTGCAGCTGATAAAAGTTATTTCTAGGAGATATTAAGTGACAGTGTGCCTTGTTCTAACTATAGATATTATTGAAAGGCAATACATGTATAGGTTACTGTAAAGTATAAGTAAAATCAAAACAGTTGGACCAATTCAACTGAAATTTGAAACTGATACCTTTTTAGTGACTATGGTCTGTATGCACAAAACTGGACTTTTCTGGAATTAGTCCCGGACTAAATGAAATTAAAAATTAAAAAAAAAACCACGTCTTTTGAAAAATGAGGTGATAATTCATATTTTTGGTTACAGATTTATACTGATACTATGATTAATTTGTCTGTTTCAGATCATTGGAATTTTATAATATTTAGAACAAAAAAGGAGGTTCAGACCTGCACTAAGTCCCAGAATAACTCTTTTTTTGTTCTTCTGGAAAAATATGCTAATGTTCCAAAACAGAAATATTATCAAATCATAAAAATTTCAGCATATATGGGCCAAACCATAGTCAGTCTTCAAACAAAATATTCGCTTCCAAACATTTGGTCATGACGTCACCAAATATTTGCGGTCGAATTTAATTATAAACCGGTAACAAACATTTGTGGCAAATTTGTATATGGCATTTCAACACACGTGCAATTTAGCGCAAAATTTCATTTGGTCTCAAACTTGGTGTTGGAGTTATTTTATTTGAAGTCAATCGTCATTTTGATGTCAGAACCAAATGTTTGGAAGCAAACATTTTGTTTGAAGGCCGACTATGTTTTGGCCCTATCTTTAATTAAAGCAAGGGCATAAATTATCACAGATTTCAAATTCCATTAAGAAATCAAATTGCACTTAGTCCGAGACAAACTTTAGTCCAGTTTTGGGCACAGGACCTATGTTTCTTGTGAACTTGATGGGTAAATGTTGAAATATTGGACTATCCACCTTAAAAGTAAGCACAGAAGATGATAATCTGTTATCTTAAGGTTACATCTCATCTAGACTAGCCTTTTTTAGCAACAAGCTTTTAGCTTGGATGAATTCACCATAATTTCCCTGTTGGATAATTATAATACATGAAAGGAAAATACTAAAGTGGTAATTTTGTAATCAAAACCGTTGGATGCTGTGAAAGAAGGGAAATCACAGCATTTTGATTAAAATTATGATTAAAATAATACATTTTTGAAGTATATCGACACACTGAATACTATGGTAATGTCAGTTTTTGACCAAAATGTTCAAGTCTGGGTTCTGGCCAAAATTGGCACATGTTATTGTAACCCGTTATATTTTCTGAAAGCCCAGATGAGTTGATAAAAATTGACATGGTAAGATTTTGAACAATTTTATTTTCTAGAATGTATACGTAGCAACCTGTCTATAGAATGGATATTTTCCAATATCTAATTTTTTTCTTGTCTTTTGAAATATTGCAAAATGGGTCACAATTTATTTTTTTACCAAAAGTTTCAATTTGATATATTTTTCACAATATATCAAAAATTTAAAAAAAATCCAAAACCTGAGTCTGAGAAAACATATCCTATATATTAGCCTATAATAGTTTAACATTTGACGAAAATTATTTTAGTTAAATGCTTAAAAAATGGTATCAGTATATTAGATAAAACTCTAAATAAATGGTTAATTGGAAAATATATGTCAAAAATGGATGGTTTACATCCAGTCCAGATTTTGACTACCACCTGATATGTAAACGTATATTAAAACGCAAATAATGCTACCCATTTGTAAACCATGTTTACTTGATCAACCATTATTTATACCATTTAATATATTTTTACATTGTAAATTGCACCTTAAATTTAAAAGCACACTTTGGTGACCGATTAGTAAACCAAGGGAAGATTTTGACACAAATTGTAATTTTTTGAAAAATTCAACCAATTTGTAAACCTGGGAGGCCAAATAGGCAACCATTCTTTGCCATGCATCCGTATACCCACCTTTCCACTGAAAACTGACAAAAGTCCTCAAAACAGGCTAAAATCATTCAATTTTACCAATTTTGAACTAACAGATCTACATAATGGTGGGGGGGGGGGGGCTACCCATTGGCTGCACCATATTGCATGAATTGCCGATACCTGGGACTGATATAATTTCAAATCCTCTACATGTGTACTTAATCTTATTAGGAATTTGTGATAATTATTTGGGAAAATAAGCAGATGTTGCTATTTTCAGAAACGGGACCAGGTGGCGTAATACCCGGGGGGTACTCAAGTTTGGTTTGGGTAGGGACGTGCCACTGGGAAATTTAAAAAGCCACCCATCAAAATACCAATTTTCAAGAAAAAGGGACCCATCCATATACCAAATCTCCTAAATTTTGAGTTAAGTTTGATTTGGTGCAAATTTTGGAAAATTTTGAAAAGTGACCCATCAAAATACCACATTTTGTGAAGAAAAAGGACCGATTGAAATACCAGAGAGCCTGATTTTGCTACCCGAATTTGCGGCACGTACCCATAACCACTTTTGTACTAAGTACCCCCCCCCCTGGGGCATAATATAACAAGGCTGGTAAAGTAATACCAAAATTTCATATCATCAACATGCCATCACATGCATCCTGGTTATTGTCCCATCAGTATCTCAAGTCAACACTAGAGCCAATAACTAATATCATTTCTCAAGGATTTTTTCATCAAAATTTTCCAGACGCTTACTGCAAGTACCCCCTATTTTTCTGATTTTGCTTAGTACAAAAGTTATTACGGAGATGTGCCGCAAACTTGGGTAGCAAAATCAGGATGTCTGGTATTTCAATGGGTCCTTTTTCTTTGCAAAATGTGGTATTTTGATGGGTCTGTTTTCCAAAATTTTCTAAAATTTGTTTGCGCAATTTTGGATTTTTTTCCAAATTTCAAACAAAAATCTGAACATTTTCGCCAAATTAGATTTTTTGTATAAACTCGACTCAAAATTTTGGGAATTTGGTATATGGATGGGTCGCTTTTTCTTAAATATTGGTATATATACATAGGTGGTACTTCAAATTTCCCAGCGGCACAACCCAACCAAAACCGAGTACCCCCCCCCGGCCTTATTGTCACTATTCACAATATAGCACATCACCAGCTGATGTTCTTTAATATCTATCCGATTTCAATGTATCTTCCCATAGTTATGTGAACACTAGGACAGGTAGGTATGTGTTAAAAGACTGGAAACATCATGTGGTGATTTAGTCTTTGTTAAAGACGCTTCGAAATGTTGACTCATATGAGTGCCAAAGGCGCGATACGGGCGCCGTAGGCAGCAAGCGCCGTGAGGCGCTTGCCATCTTCGCTATTGTAGAGGGCGATATATATATTACCATATTCAATATACAACGCCTTGAACAAAGGCTAGTGGTGATTGTGTAATTTAGGCAATTTAATCCATTTGTTTCCACTGAAATTGTACAATTTTGCTTTCAGGAATTTATCAGTTTAAATAAAATCTCACATCATAAGGTAAATACAAACTATTTCAACTTGCGTAGTTGTGTAGTATCATAAATCATTTATTTCATTTGTCCACATTCAAATCACAATCTAAATACATGTAAATATTACTGTACAAAATATCAACTTTCTCTCATTTCAATTGAATTTTTTACTTGCACACAGAAATAATTAATGAATAAACAGAACTGATACATTAAGACTATACATTTCACATACTGTGACATACTGGACTATTCCAGAAATTACCAGTACACCCCAAGCTATAGAGAACGCATGAAACTTCTGCCTATAATAAGGCCTAAAAAATGTTGTTGTGTTGCCCTCAAGTGCAATTTTTTATGTTGGGCGGTAGGTAGGTTTTTTTTTTGGTTTTTTTTCAAACTCATAAAATTTTTGAGTTTAAATTAACATAAATTAAGTTTTCAGCATTCTTGAAATAAAATATATAAAACAAAAAACTAGCAACAGAGTTAAAACAAATCTGCGCGCCCCTTGATGCGGTCAAACAAACCGCTAACTATCCATTTTCACGAAAAAAAAACACACACGGAAATTATCGAAAACAAACTACGGCACATGGGCTATCGACAGTCCGTCTTTCGAGACAGCCCGTATGACCCGTAAAGCTGGCGCTGTTTTAACTAAATATAACTGCCTAAGAAAATGCTTAAAAAGATACGTTTTATGCTATTTTTGTATCGTGTTTACTTTCATATAGCGCAATAAATATCAATTAACTTTGTTTATATTTTCTTTTTTGTGTTTTCCGCTTGTGTTTTGTTTTATTGAATAAAATGCTAAATAGGTAAAAGCATTGAGTGCACGGTCCTCGGTTCACTGTGAATGGACGCCTCTGCTACAATACTTGTGCGTGTGTGGTACATATCGCTGTAAAGACAGAGCGTTGTTCACGTCTGTTGGTGAGACTATAGTTCGAAATTCAGTTGAGTTGGGCCTAGCTGTGTTACTTTTCACTGTGTTTCTGATGCATGGTTAACATTGACACGGTGAGAGATTTATGTTGCTAAAGGTTGATTTTTTCAGTGAATATTAACTGTTAATTGTTGGTCTACTTGTGGGTCATAAAAGAGTTTGGTGTAGCTTTGTAACGAAAAGTTACTTGGATAGATTTTTCGCCCAGAAAACAGGTAAAATATTAAAAAATGAAAAAGAAGAAGAAAAAAAAAGCCGGTCCTGTTTTTTGAAAATTTCGGACCGGGCGCTGAGGGCAACACAACAATTTTTTTAGGCCTAATTTGTAGGCCTAGTTAGAAATTCTGGAATCATCAACCTTTTATCACAATGGAAAAGAAGGCATTAATATTTTAACATTAACTTAATTAGACCAAAAATAATGTGCCAAATTTCTAATTTTTATGAATTAAAAAAGAAATTCTTATTAAGGATGTAATTTATGTCTTCAAAATCCCTTCATTTCAGCAACAATAGCCATGCTTCTTTAGGGGGTGCCACTAATTTATGGAATAGCCTATTTCAAACACTTAACCCTCGTCTACCCAGGCTATTTTTTGTAACACGTCTACCCAAGGGGGGGGGTTGTTGCAACCCCCCCCTAAATTTTTAGAACGGAACCCCCTATGAACTTGGTTTTGCTATTAATAGATAGGTATGGTCCTCCCCTATCCAATGATACCAAGATCACAAAAATCGGCCAAGGCGTTACGTAATTATGACGTCATAAAGGTCGAAAATCGGAAAAATCGGGATTTTGGCAAAAATTGCCACCAAAATCAAAATTTTGCTATAAAAGTTCTAAATGACCGATTTTCGTCGGGTTTTTTGCTAATAAAGAAGGGAAATGATAATTCTAACATGCTCTGCAAGTTTCAGCTTCATAGCGTGCATACATTTTTCAAAATGGCGACTTAAAATTTCCCGGGGCTTCACCAACCCCCCCCTACACCCCAACTTTGACGGCCTACCCTAACCCCACCTTAGGTGGTACCCCCCTAATTTTTTCATCAAAATGACCGCAAAGGATGTAAAAGAGATTACCCAAATGCCTGGGGTCGGTTGCTTTTGCGTTTTTATGCAGCGGGGAAAAAACCTTAGGGGGGGGGGGTGCAACACCCCCCCCCCTGGGTAGACGAGGGTTAATTCAAGGCAAATAATTCAAGTTTAATACTAACCACATACTGTAAACGGGAATATTTTCGCGAGCAGAATTTTTCGCGAAATCAGACAATCACGACATTTCCGCGCGTGTTAAATTAGCGTTTCAAAGCTTTAGTACATAGACCTACACATAAAATGAATGTATTCGCGAGGTGTTATATTCGCGGTTAGATGTTGACTCGCGAAATTCGCGGAAATTAAACCCTCGCGAAAATTTGCCCGTTTACAGTATACTATATGTACAAAATAGTTGTTTGGTGGAATCAATGTCAGTGATAACTTTGAAAATGTGGTAAGCCCGGGTGGGGGGGGGGGGAAGTATTCATTCTTTTTTTTTTAGTAGGTATGTGCTGCACTGGTTTTCCAACATAAGATCTTACAGAACTGGTGTTTGGTCAAAACTGGGTCCAGGGAACTGAATTTGTTCCTAAATGAATTAAGTCTCATGAAACTCACAAAACTGGTATGCATGCTCATCAGAGCACCTCAAAATCGGACCCTGAATGTCGAAATCATGTACAGCAAATTCTAACCCTTAATGTCGTAAAATATTCAAAATCATACATGTACCCCTAAATGTCGTAATGGACATTTGACCCATAAATGGAGTATATGGACCCTCAACACGGTAACACACTATTTTCTGCTATAAATAATGAATACATTGGAAGCCTTTTCTGTAGCATTTGTTGGAATTTTAGAATAGCTGGCGATAAAGTGACCCACATTTGAAGATTTCATAAACAGATAAACCCTTAATGTTGAAAGTTACCCTGAAAAAGAACCCCTTTTTCTAAAGACAAAATATGACCCCTTTTTTTTCTGACAAGCATGCGTACCACTTTTTTTCGAGCGCCCCCCGACCCCCACGGCTTTCAACTTACCTATTACCAAGTAGCATGCCCACCATAATCATACCTCCCCTCCCCTCCCTTGATTTAATTTTTTAAATTTTGTTTTTATTGTATATTGTTTCCATTCTTGTTTTTGTTTAATTTCAAACATGAAGGCATACAAATATTTTATATACAGCGATAAAGTATTAAGGTGGCAATGAAATGAAAGGTCTTATATATTACAAATCTATATAAAAACAAAAAATTCTAAATTGCATATTTCATTCTACGCATATGAAATATTATTATATTCCTTATAAATAGATTCCTGTCATTTGGTTTAAAAGTAGGGGCTTAGATTTAACTATATGCCCTGGGTTATAATATATGTCCTTTAAATTAATGCCACAGGCATAATTTTATAAAAGGCTGCTCAACAGATTCTGTGTTGTGTAAGGGACCATTCACAAACACCTGATGCAAAATACAATTAGCACGAGAAAATTTCAGGGCCCCCTTTTGGACCTCAACATTTTTCGAGCCCCCTTGTTTGGCCAAGGAAATAGACAAGTGTCAACCCTACAGAAAATCATATACAGACTCACTTTTCAGGAGTAAAAAATAGTGGGGTTTTTTACCACTTTTTTAGTGTTTTTTCCAAGTGTTTGTGAACAGCCCTAATTTGAACGCTATGCACACAACTGAATACATGTATTCTTGATCAAACAACCATGAACATGACTGTCTGCATCTAGTTCAAACTATCTTGAAGAACACTGGCTGAGTACAATGCTCGCCTTTGCCTCGCTGCCAATGATTCTTTTTGACAGGCTATTCTAAAATCATTCTTTTTAACTAACCAAAGGACATGAATCTATATCATTGATGTACATAAAACAAATATTGACTGCTTTTTGTTCAGCATATGATTTAAATTTATCTCCCCAAGGTGATCTCAAAACCATAATATTACTGCTAATCATGGTTATGATATCACCTTAGCAAATAATGGAGCAGACAATAAGGCCAAAAAAAATATTGTTTGTTTGCCCTCCAGTGGAAAAATTAAAATTTTGGGTCGGTCGGTCGGTTAATCTTTTTTTTTTTCATTTTT
>JXSR01S057546.1:91098-101176 GCA_000969725.1 Ophiothrix spiculata | reverse complement strand
ATACATTAGATATGCTACAAGGAGCAACATGTACGAGCCGACAACTGGACCCTTTTGCCGCGGCGGTACACATATGTAGAAATATGAGAGATTTTATGAGACTTTGCCGTAGTCTACTAGAAATATGAGGCGCCACATAAAAAAAAAAGTAAGGTAAAGTGCCAAATATTGTCAAGTGCATCCTTTGCTCAGTAAGGCTTGGCGTCCAAAGACAGTCACTTCAATTCTGAGTGACATTCGCTCTGGATATTTGCAAAAACAGAGAGCGAATGTCGCTCTCTTTTCGCGAACATCGTTTCAATCAATGAAAGCGAATGTCAATCACACATGTTGTAGTGCTATGATTATTGAATAAACAAACCCAAGAATATTCGGAACGAACTTCGCTCCAATTCAACCTGAAGTGTAGCGAATGTCGTGAAATTTATTAAGCCAATATCGCTTCCCGCCGGAGCGAAGTTTTCTTTGTAGGGTGAGCGAATGTCACTCGGGCGAGCGAATGTCTTTGGACACCTAAGTATATCTTTGTTTTTTTGAGAGAGTCAAAGCGCTAATAAGTTCTAATTAAAGTGCCAAATTTGGCACATATGCTGCTAGTTGAGAAGCTCTATTCTATAGCCTACCAACTACCAAAATCAGTGATCATTTTCTGCACTGCATAATATGTGTAATATGTAATTTTGATTGCAAAGTTTTGATTTAGAGCGAATAATTTCTTAGATTTGTTTTTCTACAAAACTAGAAATAGATAGATGCACAGACATGAAAGATGTTAATCAAGCAATAGTTGATAGGATTTAGATCTTGCAGCTCATGGTCTACATTGATTAGTGAGTAATCACGTCAAAGTGAAGGACATCTCATCGTTTTAGTATGTCTAGAAACCCTGTAATCACTTTATAAATCTCATCTTGCTTGATCAAGGCTAGCGAAAGGAACATTTTATTTTAATAACACTCATGTTTTCAATTGAATCCATTTTGATAACCCAAGGCCAATCGTGTCTTACTCAGAACTCAGCCAGACAGAATTATGCAGGCATGAATGATCTTCACATTCATACTGAATTTAAACCAGACACGAGTACTTCGTTTTAAATGTTTCTTCCTCGCCTGTTTTTGTAAATCTACCGCCTTACACATTTATTTGCTTTTGGTTAAAGTTGCTAATTTGTTTCGGTCCCATTGGTATAAATATAGATCAATATTGTTTTTCTGCCCTGTGAGGATAAAATGAGTAGGGGGTTAAATGCAGATGTAGAAGTTCGGGAATGCTGCAATGTATGATTTGTAAAAAATCTAGCAATTATACGTGTGAGATTGGGAGACAGGGTTTAATCAAATAATACAAAAAGGAATGTGTAAATTTTTTAACCTGATTGATAAAAAAATTAAAACTTTTCTTATTTGAATAAAATCCCATCGAAATCAGAAACTAAATGTGGTACAATGCATAGAATTTGGTTAAGATCCGACTCATTGTAAATGAAAAGTACATGTATGACATTTTTTCTTTAAATTACCAGTAATCATACAGTAATCTCTTACATTTTGCATGGTTCAAACTTTGCAAAATTAAATTAATTTCTCCAAGTTGTGTTAAAAATATTTCAATTAGAATTGGAAAATTGTGAATGTGGGGGAATCAAGAAGTATCTGTAAGCCTGCACCTTCTTATTTTAAATATTATTGTGGAGGAAATATTCTTGTAAAACCTGTATGTATTTAGTCAGCCTCAAAATAAAAATGTAGCCAAAATCAATACAATGACCCACTTTCAAGTGTCAGCACACTCATTTTACCTGACTTGCATTCAAGATTGCACTCCTTGGATCCCTAAACATATTGATATATCTACGACTTAGGGACAGTAAAGTCGTTGGGCAAATTTTTGTCGATAGCTCACCAACAAGCGGAAATCTGGGTTTGTGTTTAAACAGTCAGTGTGTTACACAATTGCATGTTTGTCATGTCAACATTGATTCCTTTATTTGAATCAAGTGTGAATGTAAATGCGGAGAGTAATTTGGAAAACACAACATCTAATTTGGTTGTAGCTCATTTTTGTGTGATTTTTTTCCCTTAAAACTGTAGTTTTATTTATTTTCAGGTTTTTTTTCTTTTTGTGTGTGTGCTTATTTTGGATTTTGTATGTAGGGTTTACATTAAAATTAAAATTCCAGCACCCACTTTTTTGTCAAAAAACACTGACAGCCCATGTTGAAGCACCTTAGAAGAAGCAGGCATAGATCCCAGACCTCCCTGAACATTGATATCCAGGAGTAAGGGTAACACATGGAATGTCTTGGCAAAAGTGAAACTGAAAGAATCCTGGTAAATTTTGGAATCAAGCCTAAACGATAACCAAATCCCATAGAAGATTAGCCTATTTACGTGCCTAAATTACATCACCATACATTCTGTCACTAGAATCGTGAAAAGAAAAAAGAAAGGAATGGAAAGGACCCAGTTAAAAATGTTAGCTTCCACTACAGTACAGGTTGTTTTCCTTAGCAACCTGTTGAGGAATGTGCTTCAACTGTGCAGTATTATGAACCACATTTGACCCTGAATGACCTCTCACTCAGGGTCCTACTCGGCACTGTGAGACTGGAGTCAATTAAATAATGAAACCAATGATTGAATGCAATCCTGAAAATTTTAGTTATGCCAAAGACGTGGAATTTGGAGTAGTTATAAATCTAGAATTTTTAGAGCGCACACCACTAAATAAATGTGGACGGATGCTTTTTACTTGGGACTATCTACAACCACATCAGACTTGGAACGATGTAGTGTTGTGCAGCCTCAAGGAATACATTTTGTAACCCCCCTCAAATCAAAAATCGATATCCATGAAAATAGATGTAAATGCTAATACAATGAATTTTTGGCTTTAATATGGTACATAAAAGCAACAAGTTAAAAATATCTATTGTGAATAATATAATTTTATTTGAATACCTTTTGAATGCTGTTTATATCAATTTCATTTACAAATTTCTCAAACTTTAACTTAATAAATCATTTCAATTCTCTAATTGGTACCAGCTTGTTATACACATTTCTTTTCCTCAGTTGTATTTTAAAACGCTTTCAGATATTGCTAATGTTGCAGTGGAACATAATAGAGATGTAGGCCTATGCAATACTATAATAAGTTGTCTTCATTTTGTCCCCTACGATGATCACCAACCATGGTGCGATTATTGAATTACATGAATCATTCCAGATGCTTGGAATTTTAACTGTTTACTTCCAGGATTTTCCCACACAGAGATACACCAACCTGCATTTTTTACCAATTTAGCTTTTTTCAAGTTAAAATAACACAATTAATGCATTTAATGCAACCCTAGATGGTAATGAAATCCTAGGGATTGTGATTTGAAGGGGGGGGGGGTACTCAACTTTGAGGTACATGCCATGTGCCCCCAAAAATACCCGTTTTTTTTGGCACGCTCTCACTGAAAGACCCCCATTTTTACCAACTGTCACTCAATGACCCCCTAGTTTTTAAACTTCCTTGTCACTAAAACAACCTTTGTCACTAAAAGACCCACCATTTTCAAAATTTGATGTATCGAAAATCTTGCAAAATTTGTCGAAAATTTTGCAATTTTGACTTGGAAAGTCTTTTTTTGCACTTTGTCACTGAAAGACCCCCCTTTTTACATAATTTGTCACCGAAAGACCCCTACTTTTGAGTTGCTTGGTGGCGCTCGGAACCTCACTTCCATGTGTGAGTACCCCCATCCCCCAGTGAATCAGAACCAGCTGTGTGCAGGTGACCCTTAAAATGAGTAGATATGGAGGAATTTTCACAAATATTTACATCAAGTGCCAATTTACTTATGGTTTGTTATTCTCCAGGCAATATAATATGGAATTTTTCTTTAGTTTGGATGTATTCTACTTTTACTTTCATCCTCCTGTGCCAAGTACCCAGGCCCATATTAATGAAATGCTGATAATTCTAGTTGGGAAACTAACTTATTGTCTACTTGTTGAAGTTTGACAGGCAGACAATAGTTTAGTTGCCAACTAGAGTTAGCAGGGTTTCATGAATATGGGCCCTGATTCTTGAGAAGATGAGCATGGTGCGTTAGATAGATTTGATACAATCACCCAACAGATGCCCTAGAGGACCAGATCTTTGGTGGGTAATACACAATTAAGCAATTTCTAGTCATGATACAGTTTCAGTTTTGGAAAGTTGCAATTCGAAAGTAGCTAATTGCTCTTGAATGTACAATGCTCATTGATCGATTTCTTTTGGACACAAATTATTGAGATCTTAACACCAATTTATACGACCTCTCCAATCAATTCTGTCATTCAGATATTTGTCAATTTTTGCAATTCTCTATCAAGCTGCTTCTAAAAATAGGTTAGCTTACATCAGATGTAACCACCAACATTAACATCTTAGAAGGGCCAATTTTTACGACCTCTCTGTCTGTTCAGATTGTTCACAATTTTTGCAAATTCCAGCACAGATTCTGGAACATCCAGAATCTGTGATTCCAGAAAGGCATTGAAAAACCCATTTATCAGAAAGCCAATAACCCTTCCCCCCTGTTTTGTGTCCCGTCCAACACTATATTTGCGTTTCGGAAGAATTTCCCCCCCTCAAATCATGTAAAATTAGCTATTTTTTGACCAAAATTTAACAATTAAAAAAAATTGTCTTTAAATATTAAAGTTTTAATTTTTCCCCAAAATTTATTTGGATTTTTGGGTTATTCTTGGCAAAAAAAATAAAAATGCCTGCTCATAAAACAGTTTTTAGTTGTTGTTTTTTTGTTGCCTTAGCATCATATGTTAAACCATTGAGACTGCATTTGGATCTATTTCGGGAACCACTGCAATCCTGTCTATCAAACCATAATTGGTTTTGCATTACCTGGCAATTGAGCTATGTTCTCAGCTGGCAATCCAGCCTAAATTATCTTAGGCTGGAGGAGAAGTACATTCACCTCATGATACTAGTGAATTATAGAGATATGAATGCAGGTTGTATCAAGGCAATTAGCAGAACATCACTGATCATTGAATTTACATTATTCATTTTTAATTATCGAAATTTGATTTGATGTCAATGCAATATCTTAAATTTTGTGAATACAATTTTGCAAAATGACATTTCCCCCCCCCCCCAATTTATTAGGATTTTTGGGTTATTTTAGGCAAAAAAATATCTGCCTGTCCGCCCAACCAAAAATCAAAAAAGTGAAATCATAATCGATACACAATATTGTTTATACAGCAGGGCACAGTATTTCAATAATTATAAGTAGTGTCAACGTGCAATTATTTTGATAAATTATAAGTAGGCTCAACATGCAATTTTGACTACAAGTACAAATTGATATCACATGAATTTCAAGAACACGACACAAATTTTGAGCGGAGCCCTGAATCCATGACTAATCATGTGATATGAAGACATAATTCAGTCAGCCATACACAAGAGAAGATATCGTGTGTATCCCATCATGCATTGCTCCCTTTGGGATAGTTTGTATAGGAAATCATGTTAGTAGTTAGTGATGAAATGTCAATAAATCAAAGGTAATTGTTGTAAACTTGCATTTTGGGTATGTTTTATCACTAACTACTCACATATCTTCCTGTACAAAATTTCCCATAGGAAGCAATGCATGATGGGATACACACGATATCTTCTCTAGCCATACGCTATCATCCTGTTTGACATTCTCACAGGGCATGATCTCTACCTATTTTGACTTTTTATGTCACTTCACACGACCTACTTTTCTATGAAATTGGCAGAAATTGATCATTTCTTCATCAGAGAAGGGATGGGATACTTTTCAATTTGAAAATTTGAACTGTTTTATAGTCGTCATCCTTGGATGCAATTTGCAACATAACTTTGTCCATATTTTGCTTCTGTTATGTCTGTATATGGGACAAAATAAAGTCTTGAAAATTTTGACTTGCCCCTCACCTAATGGTGAATTTTTTGTTTCTTGAAAATGGGCCCCAAAACTGATTAAAATAAATATGCTGGTTTTTTTTATTCAAGACATATGTTTGTTTCACACAAATATGTAACATTTTGTAAATATTGTTGCAAACTCTACCCAAATATCATGCTATTGTCCCAAATTTGCTGTTGAGTTAGCAAAAAAAAGAAAAGAAAAAAAAAAGTGATCCTAAATTTAGGGTTGGTTGCAAAGGACAAATCAACATTTTTTTAGGCCTAACATTAACATCTAGACCTATTTCGTAAAAGCATTTTTCTGCAGGCAGATTTTGTTTGGTAAATATTTTTCTTGACCTTGATGACGATTCATGTGGCTATCAAATCCTGGGGGAGGGGGGTGTTCTTCAAAAAAAATTATATGTGGACGTGCCTGCCAGACTGACAATATGATCCAACTCTATAGCGTATCTATTTTTGACACAGAAACCCACCTATCAGTATACCAATTTTGACAAAAAAAAACACCCCATTGCATTCAAATTGGGTGCTTTTTGAGCAATTTGCTCAAAATACACCCAAGTTTTAAAAATTGGGCACTTTCATCTGCGACAAAAGCCACCCCATCACTATACCAAAACTTTGAAAAACCACCCAGCAAGGCAGGTACGTCCCTGTATACCTTGTCAATGCAAGTATCCCCCCCCCCCCCCCGGTATCAAATTGCAGACTGTCACCCTATGTGTGTCAGAAATAAAATGTTGATCATGTGATGCAGGCAACATTATGCAAACAAATTAGCTTATCGCTCTAATTGGGATGATTAATAATTGTCTAGATATGTCTTGTGATTTCTCAAAATATTATAATGATATTAAAGGTGCATTGGACACATTTTATCTGCATATTACATGTACGGTAATGTTATTAGGCAATAATGGTTCTTATCAAATATGAAAATTTTCTTTGAAACCTTCAGAAAAGATGAGTTTGAGTCTGAGGGCCTGTAGGGCTGTTTTCTTTAAAAACAAAACAAAAACAAAAACAAACAAACAAGTTGTGATGATTAGACATCCCTGTTATAAATTAGGCACTACAGGTAAATTCAAAAGACATTTTAACTATGCAATTATGTGCTGATAAAGACAATTTTTAAGTCTCAACTCTTGAGGGCGGTACTTTTGTCATCATTTTTTTTTAAATAACAGAGGAAATCCATATATTTGGTTATTTTTATAGAGATTGATTTTGAATTTTGATGTTTGAACTTTGTATGCTACCATTTTCCAATGCCAATTTTCCTTCAAATGATGTAAAGATTAGAGCCCAGTTTTTGGATGATGTTGAACTTGTCTAGGCAGGATGGTTGAAAATCGTTATTCTAAGAAGATATGCTGATCATGTTTAAAATCGAAATATTGATTGATTGAAGTTGACCAACAAAAAGATGATGGTTGCAATAAGCAACACTGAAGAATTCCAGAGGACTATGTTAGGAACTTTTTGAACATTGCAAGCAATGTTGTCCATTCACCAACCACGTGAAATATCATGCTTTGCTGTAATCTTTAAGGCGACATCCCAATCAGTTTGCTCGTCAATAAACATGTTTATTGACTTAGGGTGTGTTAGTCAATAATGTTATCAATTTATTAACCAATTCTAATAGGATTGCTTCAAGACAGGCTTGTTGAGAGCGTGTTCATACAATTGATAAGATCACAGATGATCTGATATGGTGTTGTCCTTAAAATCTTTTGGGTCGCCAAAGCCCACACATTTTTGTGTAGGTGGAATGGAGTTTGGATCGTTATCAGATCTATGTGGACTTTTGGGGTACTGTGTATATTTGCATTGATAAGACGAAATGTCAAGAATGATTCAGATGGTCAGTTTTCTGCTCTAGCTCTAGGATATCGACCATAACTCCGTAAAAACGTGTCTACTCCTGAATCTACTTCATACAAAAATTCCCTTTTTCCTTGGGATTTGAACCCCTACTTCTCACATTCAGATCCAATGTCCAGCTATGGCATTGTACTGTCTTAGCAGCACTTTTGTGCCCATATAGGCCCTACTCTAAAATCTCAATAAAGTGTGCATTTTCCAGTTCTTGTAGTTTGCTGCTCTTGTTATATGGGGTATCAGATGCGACAAAATATTGTCGCCTCTGATTTATGATGAAAGCAACTTTCTTTTTGTCATCTGCTCTGTGTAGTAGATCTGTTTGAGTTGTGGTTAAGAACATGTTTTAGAAGCAAGATATACATCAGACTTGACATTTCTTGACTTGTACTTGTTGGATTTTGTTGGATAGAAGCTGTTGGGGTTATTTAAAGGTGCAATTTATGATCTGCATTTCAATCCCAAGGTCACCTGTATCAAAATGCTGTTTTTTAACTAATCAGAATCTTTGATATATATGTTACAAATCTTAAACTGTTCTTGCAAAAAAGCCTGAAAAAGCTCAAAGAATAAAAAAGATCAGAATCAAGCAACATTATCAGCATGCATTTATCAATGTTATACTCTTTTTTTATTTAGACCATGTTTGCCATCTTTATAGTGTCCACCTAACATAACTAAAAAAACAACAAAAAACAATTTCGCAAATCCAGATGCAGGTCCAGATGTAAAATCACCAATTAAAAATGTTGCATTAAAATGTCATAATCCTTAATAATTGCTATCCAATAAAATTTAAAAAAATAGCCATTTGCAAAATTAAGCAGAACTATCTGATGAATTTTAAGTACTTTACAATATTTTGAAGCTGAATTTATATCAATATATATATCACTGTGATATATATCTGTAGAAGAACTTTGCGGGTATCATATGATGATGATTATTAAAAAAAAGTCAGAGTAGCGATTAAAGTTGCATCTGTGTGTACTGACCAATGGATCTGTATTGGCTGGATGTATGTAATTTAATCATGTCTCTTAGTTATCCTGACATCTTTACCAGCCATGTTGTAGTACAATAATGAAGAAATTAGGTTAATGACCAGCCGGATAGACTGAGAGATGCTTAGAGATGACAGAGTGTGTGTCCCATCATGCATTGCTTTTGGGATTATTTGTATGATAGAAAGTCTTATGTTGAAATATGCTTAAAAATGCAAGATTACAACAATTAATTTTGTTTTAGTCTCATTACATCAACTGTGCACATAACACCCATAAAAAAATCCCATAGCAGCAATGTATGATGGGATACACATGATATCTTCTCTTTGAGATGCTTGTGATATGAAGTCTTAGACCTTTTTTCATGGTTTAGTAGACCTACAGACATATAATATTAATGCATGTCTGCGCCGTTCTATAGCCTGGTTTGTCAGACCTTTTTTGAAACATCTTGCAGAATCAATTTGTGTTAAAAGTTTTACAGATTACAGATATATCACATGATATTTAAGGTTGCATGATGTTCCAACTTGGACACAAAAAACTTTTTGCAAAGATTTCCATCACCCTCCCTAGCCATACACACCCGCTTTAAAGTATTTCCGCATAATTAAAAACGTCCAAAAACCTCATTTTGTATATTAAGCGACCTAGAACAATCAAAGATTCATACTAGATACAATATGAATAAATCGATGTTTCTTAAATATTTGATCTTCCATTGCTATAAAAATAGCTGATTTCATGGACCATATACAAATACACCACAAGTACAATTCTCATTACTATGTAACTAATCAATTTTCATAACCTCATTATTACCTTGTAACAGGATAGAATATTTTCAGGTTGTAAGTTTTAAAACAAATGCGCAGACATATATTTATATAAACTCAAATTTTTTATGTTTCGACGAAAGTAGTAATATACATTACATGCCATATTTTCAAATGCAATGAATGCAAGTCAGGAATAGTTACTTCGATAATTATACAATATAGACAAAACACCTTTTGAGATATGGCTGAATAAAGGTTTTGTGCGGAAATACTTTAGAGCGGCAGTGTACTAAAAAATGCAATAAAGTGCATATGAGTGGTGCTCTGGCAAAATGAGCGGAAAGTCGCGATTGAAGATTTTGAATAAATGGCTGCTAAAGTAAAAATATGGTGAAAAGATCAAATTTCGTTTTTTGACATAAAACCCATTAGTACATA
>JXSR01S057546.1:78653-90638 GCA_000969725.1 Ophiothrix spiculata | reverse complement strand
AATGAGTCCATATCAACTCATGAAAATAACACAACATCTCATCTGTTCATTGTCAAGAAAAGGTAGCAAATTCTTTCTAGTTTCCAAAAATCACTTTACAATTCCAAATTAAATCACGTAAGCAAGTGACAATTTGCTTTTTCACTTTGACAGGTATTTTATTATATTCCTGAACTCTTGAACTTCAGTAGAATATAATCACCCAGACAAAAAGGGAAATAATTAAAGATGTGAGCGATGCGAAGTTCATCCTAGCTGGGTCACCGACAGGTTTGATTCATTCTGAGATGAGAGAGAGAGGGAGTCAATCACATGAACATGTTGCAAGACATTTTATTTTGCCAACATTGTTTTACCGATATTTATTGGCCGTCTTTATGATGGGGAAAAAAAGAGGGTAATCTGGGTCTCATGATTGCCTGACAAATTTGTAGGAAAAAAAATATTCAGCCCATTTGGGATGCTTATTGCTAGTAATTTTACAAATTTTGGAGGAAAAATTCATGGTGGATTCCCTAGTCTGCAAAATCAGAAGCACTCCTTTCACCATAAACCAAAACCTTTCCTTTCCACAAATTTATTTATTAGGTTAAAAGCTCAAAATATATATTTTGTGTTAAAAAATATACCAAAGCAGTTTTTATTTGGTAGAATTTAAAATCATACTTTAATCCTATTTTAAAAGCAGATGAAAGAAGTAGTTAAACCTTCTGGATAGATTCTTGTGAAAAATATATGCTCCAAGCAGGTGAAAGGTACAAATACTACCATTTTATATCAGTGCTTATTACATTGATAAATTCCTTCATGAATAACAGGGTAGGGGGTTACTGTGTAGAAAGGTCTGTGTAAGGACAGCTTCAGATAGATGATTGTTTGTGAAAAAATGTCCGCTTCATTTGTTGTAAACACATGCAAAAGTATAATCTGCTTCCAGGAAAGGTAAAAGAGCTTCGAAACAACAAACACATATTTGTATTAATCTTTGTACGAACTAAATAAACCCAGGACATTTTTTTTTGAAATCTGTTTGCTCTGACTAAAAAGAACACCAAAATACTTAAAACTAGTATCGTTCCCCTGATCTCCCCTCCCACGGACCCAGCAATGAGCGCGCACTGCCCGGGCGAAAGGTCTTGTTTCACTGGGATTTTAGTTTGATTCAGAGAGTACCAGACATGGTGTACACTAAATCGAACAATACTGAGAGCCCGAAACAAGGGCTAAAGAATACTTAAATTCACACATCCTTGTATCCAATCACCCCTCCCCCTCTGAAAAGGAAGAGGCTTTCCATATAAGATACAGAATGACAACAATTTGTTTATTTTGGAAACCACAATGAGTTGTGGTTTTGCCTGTGGTGAAGTCTGTGACATTGAACCTGGGGATTTCCTCTCAAAGGGTGCTGACCTCAAGAAGCTAGAGGATTTGGGTAGGTTGGCAAGATTCAAGGACAGTTTGATTACAAATGCTGATCAAATTGGGATTTTTTAAAAAGAAAATTGATGTTGAATTTATATTGTTCAGATTTCATGCAGGGTTGAATAAAATAATGTTTGTGCTGTAGAGATGTGTTCAGACAACCGCTTGAACATGAAACCTCTTTATTACGATCGTGTGCAGTTACTTCTTGATCAGCTCAAGAACATTTTGAGAAACGAGCAAAGCTTTAAGATCAGATTGAAGGAATACAATCGTTGACATCAAAAATTAGGTGAGCCAACCTTTTTTGACCCTTTTTTTTCAGAGCAGAAAGTCTAGATACCCTATCATGTTGATTAATCATGCAAGCATTATGTTACATTTTTGAGATGGTCATGGCTATTGAATGATATTTAATACATGCGCCCTTTATGATACACCTCATACTATATTAATTAACTTTATCCAGTTTTATAAACACGATTTACAACTTTGTGCATACACTGCATACCAATATGATACAGCTATGCTGCGTAAATTATTCTTGCCCTGGAGTGTAATAACAGATAAATAAATATATAAACTTGTATGGCAATTAAAGAGGCACAGATATGTAACATAAATTTCTTAGGGGTGCACCATTAGATTACCAGAGGAGCAGTAAGATTTTTGAAGAAAAAAAAATTCCCCCTCCACAGGCAAAAGAAACAAAATTTCCCCCCTGAACATGGAATAGGCAGAGAAACAGTGATTTCCAGGTAAAAATTGCTCCTGAATGGGGCGTGGAAAAAAAATCAACCTGAACCCAAATTTCTGCTCCCCCTGGAAATCCATTGGTGCGTCCCTTACATTATACAAGAGGTGAAGTTGCTTGAAGTTATGCTCATGTAGTTTTGTAACTTTGTTGCTGCAAGACATATATTTTTTTGCGAAAACTTGTCATTTTCAGTTTTCATATCCAAAAAGCTACTATCGCTGAGATAATCGTTATTGACAAAATGTTGTCGCATGGCAGAGGTCGCATGGCAAGATAAATTGAAATGAATTCAACTTTCAAACTGACATGAAGTGACAAATCTGCAAAAACTAAAAATGTGAAACGAAACATGTGACAGAGCTACAGAGCTTCTAATTTTTTTGACCTTTTTATTATTCTTTATAAAGCACAACTACTCAAAATATTGAGTCCATGATAAATAGGATTTTTGAACTGGCCATAGGGCCCATTTAGAAAAATCAGAAGTACCATAAAAATAATTTTTATAGTCCTATGAATTTTAATTTTGCAAAATACCTATTATTCAGTGGACCATTTAGTTAAACGGTCTCAAAAAGTCTTGGGCCCGGTGCAGACTCCACTATCGTATAGAATATTTTGCTTCTGAATATTCTATGCTGACGACAAAATTACGTAGGTCATCAAATAAAACACACAGTATTATTTGATGACATACATCATTTTGTCGTCAGCGTAGAATATTCTAAGTAAAATATTCTTTACGATAGAGGAGTCTGCAGTGGTCCATAGCTCCAAAGTGAGTACTTGGACTTTTTACCTAATAATTAGGCTACTGCTAAAATTGAGTAAATTAAAGTTAATTAAATACTCCGTATTGCTTGAATCAAACTGATACTTTGCTTTTAATACTTGAAAGGAGTATTTCTGATTAATTTCATTTTTTAAATTGAGAATTTGTGTTAAGCCCTTCTTTTTAAACCTAAGCACAATTGGTCATATACAGCCATGGAGCAAGTAGGTTTATAGACAGATTTATAGGGAACACAGCGATAAATATGTTTTTAATCCACTTGAAATAATGAGCTCTTGCTTTTTGATTTCAGGCCTCGTGAGACATGAACCTCAATTCAAAGCAATAAATTCAGTTAATGAGGTCAACTATTTTTAAATTTTTTTGAAATGATGCATAGCAAACCATAAGGTTAGCATTAATAAACAAAACTGTTTTAATGATTTTCAATATAGGTCCCTTGGCTATTGGAATGAATGGAATGGTGTTTTTTAAAATCATGAATAATATGGTCATTATTAACATAAAAGGTTATAAAAGCCTTAATGAGATGTTTTAGTATGCTATTGCCCGTCTTGCTAATGATGTTGATGAAGCATAATATTAAAGCCAGAATCCATAAGTGGCCCTTGTGTAAATTGACTGAAAGCAATTAACTTCAAAAACAGAAATATTTCACTTCAATTTTTCAAATTTGTAATTTTGAATAAATGTCAGTTAACCATGTTATGACTAGAATGCAGGAAGCATAAGGCACAAAATGAAAGTTAATAATCATATTTTTGCAGATAAAATCCCATTTATTCATTTGTTTCACATTTTGTAAAATTGAAAAAACTTTGTATGCATTTATATAATACCCATTGGGTACCATTTATTGAGTGCATAATATATTGCTAGGATATTTGCCAATGCTGCAATCTTCTGAAGACAGCATTTGAACTCAATGGTTGTAAGCAAATATACACACAGGGCAATTTTCATGCTATGAAATACAGTGATGAGATTTTTTATGCCATTTTTATTTTGACAAAGTTGCTATTTTGTTTATGAATGTCATATTTGATGTATGGGGGGGGGGGGCTTAAATCAAGGTGAATGTTCACATCTGTTTTGTTATAACAATGAATCACTCAAATACAGTGTCATTTTTCAGAATGTTTGACTTTGGAAAGAAATCTCGAAAATTGTTGTTTGTGAAAATTTGTGTTAAGATGGCATTCCAAGATACATTGGTGGTCAGTGTTAAGAGAAGATATCCCATCATGCATTGCATCCTATGGGATTGTTTGCATAGGAAATCATGTGAGTTGTTAGTAATGAAATGCCTATAAATCCAAGTTAATTGTTGTAATATTGCATTTCGGGTATATGTTTCATCACTAACTACTCACATGACTTCCTGTACAAAATTCCCCATAGGAAGCAATGCATGATGGGATACACACGATATCTTCTCTTGTCAGTGTTGACCAGCTGGTCAGACCACTTTCCTGGTCAGACCATGGAAGGCAAGTGACCTGAACATTGACTTTTGACAGATAATATGGTATCATGATATGGTCAAGTTGAAAGTTTCTATTGGTGACAGTTCAGTGAGAAATTGCTTGCATATGGATTGGAAATTATACGCTTATTTTCACCAGGTATTAAGTATTTATTGTAAATAAGTCCATTTCAATTTAAACCTTAATTTTTAATTCTGAATAAAAATGTCACAAAATTGTATTAAAAAGTATTGAGATTATTTAGGAAATTGATAATATGATCATTTCATGGATAAAATTTGGTATTAACCTTTCCATGATAATTTTTTTCATCATCAGAACCTGTTGGAAAAACTAATTCCACGTTCAATTTGCACCTGTCCCTGGCTTCCATCCATCTTGCCAAGTTGTCCCAAGTCCAAGGTAGCCAGCGTGTGAATGTCTTGGAGGATAATGCCTCCTCTCAATTTGATAGTAGAGTCGTTCTGGGGGGACCTCTCACATACTAAAGTGGTACTCACGCTTGTCACAGCACCTCTAAAAGGACCCTACATGGCATTATTGCTGACAACAAATGGTAACCCTAAATGGTGTATGATGATGTAAATCGCACCCCAAATGGTGTAATGGCGTAAGATTGTAATAACTCTTTTTCTTGCAATTTTGGTATTAAAAAGTATACAATTGAAATTGTCCTGTATTTACATGAAGTCAAAACTTATTTTCTCTTGAAATACATTTTTATGCAAAACATGGCACTTCTAAACCTGAGCAACACTAAGTGAAAAGTAACCCTTGGTGGTGGAGGTAGCTTGAATTTACAACCCTATATAAATGGCAAAATGGCGTAAATTATGCTGAAAACTACCCCTTTTTTCAAAAAATGCGTACTACCTGTGGTTCGAAATTAAGACCCTTTTACGCCGTTGTTTATCATGAGCGTGAGTCATCTGGAGCACCCCTCTTTAGTAGAGTCGGTCATTGAGAGGCCAGTCGGCCAGCCAGAGACTTCATAGATAGGTAATTCCATCGCCAGGCTAGTATTTTGTTTCCAAGCATGGTCAAAGCAAAATCAAACTTATTAAATGTAAGCTTGTATGCCAGGATTATTCTGTATTGAAATAAGTGTTGTCTTAACATTTGATTCATTGCATCTTACCCTGCACTTTTGCTAAGATGAGTAGGTATCGTATCAATGTTAATATTGTTATCAAGAGGAGAAAGGGGGGGGGGGGGGGGAGAGGTTTTCCATTGGCACGGGATATAAATGTGCTTGTCTTTTGGGGTGCTTTTAAAAGGCATTTTAATGGCATTTTTAATGTAGCAGTTATAGGTTTTCATAAATTTATATACCGAATTTGCTTTTGAATTGGGTGTCTTTGGGGTTTTATTTTTTCCAATTATGGTAAAATTGAGTGTTTTTTCTCAGATAAAATTAGCATATTGGTGAGTGGGTTTGAACCAAAAATGGCAAATAATGGCAGTGTAGAGAATGGAATATTTTGGAAGAACCTTCTCCCCCCCCCCTCCTGGGAAATAAAAAAAGTAAGAATGTCTTAAACACAGTATCATATTACCCTGTTTTATTTGATGAAAGGACATTGAACCAAGATAAGTGACATTTTGAAATTTAAATTTGGTTTCTCCAATTTCTTCATATTGATTTCAAATGATGGTAATTTTTAAACGGTTTGTTGTGTATTGTGTTCAAAGACATTTTAAAGTTGCAAATATTATCCATCATATTTTGTTCAAAGGTTTTAATGTATATAGTCATCAGTCAACATGTTATATCAAGTTAAACTTGTATCTCAATAGCAAAGTCATCGCAAGCTATACTGAGTCCAAATAAATCCCGGGGGGACCACTTATACGTGCATGTTGTAACCATGCGCGTGAATTGACTTTTCAAAACCACCCTAAGCTAGGATTACTGAGGCTGTAAAAATATACCCTAAACGAGGATTTTAGACGTAGAAATATACCCTAAGCATGCTAAGCAAGGACGTTTACGTAAAAATATACCCTTAGCAAGGACGCAGAAAAAATAAACCGTCAGACAAAATAACACCCTAGTAAAAGAATTATAGAATTTGGAATTTCTAAAAGTGGTATCTCTTTTGTATACCCAAAGTGAGGATTGCAATGGAAATAAGCACCCTAAAAGTCTGAAAATGGTCTGTTTTGATACCCTAAACAAGGATCCGCGCGGATCCTTGTTTTGCTGTTAAAAAATACCCTAAATCCGCGTTTTCTTTCACGCGGATGATTACAGGTTTGTAGCCGAGTGGCCCCCCGGGAAATAAATAAGCATGAATAAATAATCACATCCATTTCACCATGTGAAATTCTCATACAATTTTCATCCAGACTTGATTGTAAAATGATCTTATTTCCAAGAATTTTATCTGCAAGACATGTGCTGTTTTTCCTATACCTCTCATCAATGATGAAATATGTAATGATATCGTATGTAGATCATAGCGGGTCAGATTTCTGATGGTGTCATTTTTCTATGGCAAGTCATTCACAGCTAGCATGTGCACATCTGGGTTGCGGTTTAAGGGACAGTCTGAGTAAAATAATCTTGTGCCAGTCTTAAGATGTTTGATTATGATGGCATTTTATGAGATTTTAAAAATTTATTGTAAAAATCAAGGCAACCTTAATAGAAAAGATACCCTTGGCAATTAACCATTTTCTCTTTTGCCAGTATAAAATCAAAACATTGTTAAATCAGCTACTTGCTGCTATCCTGGATATTTAAAGATCGTCAGCATAGATGTAGGCCTATGTGTGTAAGAGTGGTGGTTTCCACCTGGAGTCTCCACTACCTCATTTTAAATACTGAAAGAATTTGATGGTTCAGTCTTGACAATTATACTCCATTTAGCCTATTTTCAAACAAACTACCTTCAAGTTTATTTGTTACAAATTACCAAGTTGCTATTGTAACCAAGTATGCAATTTCTTTGAACTTCAACACCTGTTCAAATTTGTAGTTTTGTAACAATGTCTCGTACTTTAGGCCTACTGCATGCAGGCCTAATTTCAAATGCGAAACATGTTGCAACTCTACAGTCTCTTGGTGTATGTATTTCTGTGTCAATATAACAGCTAGCTAAATGCTTGTTGAATAAACACTTCAAGAATCTATTCATGCCCCAAATTTTCAACAAAAATATTTTGCCTAAAGTATATTCAGCACTTGACATCTCAAAAGGCAAGAGGCACTCCATGGACCACCCCTGGAAACTGTGAAATCTTTTGACTAGTTTGAGGAGATGGAATGGAGTTATTATTGAGGATCATGACGATTTTGGGATTTGAATAATACTACCTACAGACTTTGTAATTGGGTAACTGGATCCTCTTCACCCGAGGGGAAGGTTCTTGAGGTTCCATCACAGGGACTGTCTTTTACTTTAAGCAGGAAAGTCTACTCCCAACTTTCCTGGTTTAAGGCACTACTGTAACAGAGTTTTGCTCTTCTTAATTGCTCTCGTCAATTTCTATATAGGTGAGCAATTTGGAACTCCTCTTAGAATGCAGGTTTCCTATCTAAAATCGCTTTAGCATTTTGTTTTGCTCTCCTTATGTTCACCTAAACAGCTTCAGGAGAGTCATTTAATGCTCGCCTTAGAAATGTCTATTCGAATAAGGTACACTGTTTCGGTTATTGACATAGGCCTACATGTATATTGATTACCAAACCACTGAACATAATTAAAAGTTATTTGTACATTTCATGATGTGTGACTGAGACTTTAATTACAAATAGAATGTGTGTCTAGATCTGTATGGATTTTTGTAATTTTTGGTATATATCCATTGATGAATTGCTGCCATACACCCAATTTGCAAAATTGTGTTGTGTTTGTGGAAATTTTGCACTAGAACCATCCAATATTCTCAGTATTGGGTGCTTTTTGCAGAAAATGGTATAGAGATGGGTCAAAAAATCAGGCTTTTCAAAGGTATAGAGTGAAGCGACATTCTTAGCTTAGCATCCCTGTACAAAAATTGTTCGGGGAGCAGGACAAATAATGTGATTTGAATCTACAGATTTGGTAATCTAAGTTTGTTTCCGATTTATGTCAATATCAGTACATAAGAAAGAAACCAAAGTGCAGTTCAGGTTTGATCTGAATAATTTGTGTTTTGTTTGGCTGGCTATTCATTTGGTGTTCAGTATAGAGTTTACTTTGAACTTCAAGTGTTTGTGTTTCCGCTTTGGATCTGGAATAAAAAGAACTTGTAAACTGATCATGGTTACCAAGTTGTGAGATTTGCTTTGAGTAAACTGTGGGAAAGGTGAAACTTTGCTTTATGTTAGAACTTGAAGACAAAGTTGAAAGAATTTTAATCCATGTCATACTTTCGAATTCTTTTACGAATATACACTTGTTTCAAGCAATTTTAGAGAGAGCTGTACATGTGCTTGGTTGTAATAAATGTTATTTTACGTTTTAAAACTTGATTAAATCAGACAGCAAGCTTAACAGTTAAGCTTACAGGCTGGTCGAATCAATGACTCTTAATACTGATTTTAATATACCCACATTTAGGGATGCCATTCTTTTAGGAAATTTTCTGAATTCTGGACATTTTGCAAGAAGTTTTTCAAAAGTATAAGAAAAGGCACCTTTAAATAATTTTTTAATGCATTTCTGGAAATTCTCAGGATAATTAACTTGCATCTAATGTACAGATAGGCCCTAAAATTTTCTGGGAATATGATTTTCACAACCATTTAAAAAAAAATTTGGAAATTGAAATTATTTTAAGAGAAGTTTGTAGCCTAAATAAATTGTGACCAGTCTTTATCTGGACTAGATGACTGCATTTCTGCTTGGCTCATTTAGAAGCTCATTTTCCTGTGCAGATTGTTTCTACATTAAATGAAATTGTAATGGCTTATGGCATGTATAATGCCACTTGCCAATGCCAATTAGGTAGGGCTGCATTGAAACGATAATACTCATCATCTCTCTCGCCGATTTATAAACCGGCGAGCCGCTGTGTTCCGGTAATACATGGCTATTCTACTCAGACCACGAATTACCAGATCCATTAGAAATGATGACATTTTTGTTTGAATAGAACTTTGTATCTGCATGGTCCATTGCGAGCTGACCAGACATAAACATTGCTAATGGCTTCCGGCACAGAGAAGATGGACATGTTAAAAATGAAAATGATTTTAAAGTAAAGAAAGGAAAATTCATTTTAGATTAAAAGGGTTACCAAGGTTTTTATTATAGATTAAATATGTACCATAGTTTAATATTGTAGCACTATAAATATATAAAATCTAAACAAGTAATTTTAAGATTTTATTTTAAATTGTGTGATTATTTGTTTAATACAGTGATTGGTGCAATATCCTTGATGTACTATAGAGAATTCTCGCATCATAAATATTTGCCGCATCAATATTGGAAAAAATCTAGGCTAAATTTGTTTACGCATTAGTCGGAAAAACAATAAACAAAAATATTCCCCATGCTATCTCCCTATCCATTCATCTGGAGTCCAGTTGTGAATCTTAAGATTCCAAGCTACCAATATCCCAGAGAGCATAATTTCCCAAGTCGACTTCTTGCATTCACCGCAAACCCACTCGACATAGTACAGCAATTTTCTCCGCAGAGATGAAAGCGGGTATTATTAGCAGTGAAAGGGGTCCCCTATCACAGCCAACGTAACATTAGCGCTGAAATTACCCATATAACTTGAAAGAAGATTTGACTCGCAGCGAATAAAAGGGTTTTCTTTTCATCTATTATGTAATGACAGATGCATGGAGTAAAGCTTTCTAAAAGGGAATGTAGGTATTTTGGATAATGCGATTTTGGCGCTAATAGATGTGCACAAATCTGTATTGCTGGGTGCTCTCTGTACACATGTTACAGCATGTTGGATCAATTTTGATAATACTTGTTATTTATTCGATGGGTTATTTTCATTTGAAATGGAATTTTGGGGTAATTTCCTAATTGAGATGTGCATTTTTTATGCTGATTTCAAAATGTCATACCAGCGTTGCTAGCAAGATGCAGGTTAGGGCATGTTTGGTATGGGATCCCGATATTTCGTGTTTGTGGGTTTTTTTGGGAAAAACCCATAAAATGTCATTCACAGTCGGCAAGGAAATTGCTGTCTTTTGTCATTATATTTATCTGATGCTCAATTTTCTTTCTCAGTTGCATGCTCTATTTACATCGTGTAGTGCATCTTTTTATATTGGAGACTCATGATGAGATGCTGGAGACAGTTAAAATCGTTATATCTTTTATTTTTCTGTTGGGATTCTATCTAGTGAGCAATAAAAAAGATGATAATAATATACGGCAAAGGAAATGCTTCTCCATTACAGGATATTTCTAGTATCAGATTTATGATTTTTTTTATCTAGTATACTTTTGCAGTTGCAGTCTTTTTTACTCTTAAATTAGACATAATGAGGAAGGTAATAATATTGAGCCTTTCAAAATATGTTTGATTTAAATTTGCTAATCCATCTTGCACTGATATAATAATTTGGCCCGTGTGGTTTGGTATCCATCTTGCACCGATATATAATCAGGGATGTAATGGTTCAGGAAATTTCCTGAAATCCGGAAATTTACCAAAAATATTTGTATTTTCAGGAAATTTAACATTCACAAAATAATAGCAAATTGCTCTATTGGAAAAGATTTTAATGCATTTCAGGACATTTCAATCATCATGTGTTACATAGTTACATCCCTGTATAATTTAACAGTCATAGTTCCGTTTACAAATAACAGCTTGTGTTTCGGAGGGAAGAAATATCTGATATAAAAAAAAAATATGCACGCTTTTACATTGAAAAATGGACTCGAAAACCTCTCAGCAAATATCGCTTGTATCAACCCCATTACAATCAACCCAATACAAATTGCATTATATTGCAAAGTAAACATGACCCTAAACGAAATAAACGAGGCACAAATCAATCCATTGTTTTAGCCCAAGCATTGCATTCAGTTAGATATTGTCTATTGATTTACAATTATGTAATGTGTGCCCAACCATCTGCTTCAACTGCATGGAAATTCCCCAGGGTGAAGGGGGGGGGGGGGGGGGTCAACACCTATCTCGCCGGAAATTTATGATGGGATATTGTTTTGATTTTAAGGGTGCAAAGAAATAGCACATTATTTATTGTGAGTTTCTGTGCTAGAAACGGTAATTGTAAAAGAAAAAATCCGACCCAATTTGTGCCGGATTTAAGGTCGGTCGGAAAAAGGCAACACAACAATTTTTTAAGGTCTAATACTAGTATCAATTGTAGTAAATCCCCCAGAGGGAAATTCCCTGAAACAAAATTAGTAATCAAGAAGGGATAAAAATAGAATTATTATTTTTATGAAAGATAAATTTGATTTGTAAAATAGAAAGTGAGTAAATGTGATTTGCAGTTTCCTTTTCTGTTAGAATGATTTTAATTTAACTGTTTTACTTTCATATTTTAATTTTATAATTTTATGTTGAAAACTATGATCACTTATTGTGAA
>JXSR01S057546.1:26135-46282 GCA_000969725.1 Ophiothrix spiculata | reverse complement strand
ATATTACACAAGTCAGTAATTAAATAAAATATTCTTATCAATGTCATTTCTCTCTTTTTCTTTCCATGTTTCCACTATATTGCTGATCCATTCTTGAAACATCAGGTAAGTCTCATTTAGAATATAAGGCGGAAAAACATTTCAAACTGTTGAAAAAAGTATAGTATTATACAACTACAACATGGTTTGAGGGGAAGTATCGCAAAATACTGTCCCCGAGGTGTTAGATGATGGAGACTCTCGCCGAGGGAGAAAGTCTCAATCATAAACTGACAGGCACATTAATTCAGGATGAATTGATCTAGATTTTGAGTAGAGCTGCTTGTTCCCTAATCGTTTGTAACATACCAGTGCTTTGATGTGTATTTTTTGATTTTTTGCCAATATGTTAGCTTTATATGCATATTCAATCAATATATCTGCAGGTTGTCTTGTTAAGATCAAATTTCATGGCTGAAGTTTTGCTCTATTCATAGGCTTGAAGTCTTCTTTTTGGAACATGTCCCCTTAATGCGTTAAGCCAAAGCACTTAGATATGATTAACTTGTACTTGTTGTAGGCTTTGTGCTGTCTGAGTCAGAGTTTGGGATTATGCCATATGATTGACAGGTCTGTTGCCACGGTGATAGCGATGATGGCAGCCATGACTGGTGGATTGTGTGCCAGATTGAATCTGTGTGATTGGATGTGTAATGACGTAGTAGCTAGCTGTCATGGGGGTTCCAAGGGGTGGCTGTGAAATGAAAGGGGGCCCATCTGGTCATGTTTTTCCAAATTGTACTTTATCATAGCTTTTGTATAGTAAGAAAGCTTGACCAGAGATGATACCATTACCAGAACATAAGTGAAGCCACTTGTTAAGTTAAGACAACCTTTTAGGTGCTTACTCAGGTATTTTCTTGTGATCGGGCTCTCTAAAAATAAATCTAAAGAAGACACCTGGCCAGTCATGACTGATAACTGATATGGCTCATTTTACATTGGCGTAGCCAGGGGGGTGCGGAAGGGGCGCGCGCACCCCGGGGTCTACACAAAAAATGGAAAAAATAAACGTAAAACAATAGGAAAACAATGAAAAAAGGATATAGTAGTCCTAATTACTGCTAGTAATACATTTGGCGACCTGTCCAATACAGGCAGGTACCCCTAGTGACCCCAGAATCCGTCGCCGTTTTGGACTAGGTTTTTTTGCGCACCCCAGGGTACGCAATCCTGGCTACGCATATGTTTTATGCCATCTCCCAATAAACAATGACAATGTGCAGAAAAAAATATTGCTGATTATTACTTAGCCTATAAGTCCTTGGATGTGAATATTCCCCATTTGCTACCCAATGTGCTTGGGTTACCAAAGCAAGATAGATATAATTCTTGCCCAAGGATAATCAGAGTCCTGGTGATGTGATGTGTCATAATTTTTCCAATTTGCACATAATGAAATAAATACATTATAACTATAATTTTCCTAGGTTTGCATGATATGATGTGTTGGCTGTGGAATTTTCCAGAAATTAGTCCAAATAATTCAAGCAAAATTTCTTTAAAATACCTAGATGCTCAAGACACTTGCTTCCTTTCAAAATCTTTGTAATAATATCAGGATGTATGTATATTTTGACCCAATTTCTGGTTTACTCCAAGTTTAAATAGGTGTATTCTTGTTAAAATTTGATGTAATCTATTTGAAGTTCCAAATTGTGTTTTCAACTGAACTTGCATCTAATATGCTCATTCATACACTTCTATCATGCATGCAAGCTAGTGTAGAGAACCATGATGCATAAATATTGGCAAGAGAAGATATTGTGTGTATCCCATCATGCATTGCTTCCTATGCATGGGATTGTTTGTATGGGAAATTATGTGAGTAGTTAGTGATTAAATGCCCATAAACCAAAGCTAATCGTTGTAATCTTGCATTTTAGGCATGTTTCATCACTAACTACTCACATGACTTCTTGTATAAAATTTCCCATAGAAGCAATGCATGATGGGATACACACGATATCTTCTCTTAGTATTCGGCGATATCATTCCTGGTTTGGCAACTTGAATGTCGGTTTCTATTTCACAACCCAGCTATATGATTTAGTTAACACGCCGTGATGATCTGATTTCCCCCTTCAGATTTTATCTCTAGCTCTAGTAGTAATTTAAAACTGTGCTGGTCATTCTAGAAAGTAGCAGTGCCCTGGTTTTAGGTTGGTGGTAAAAGTAGACAGACTTCTGTTGGCAGTAACGACTTGAAAATTCATTACCATCCTTCCCCCATCCTACTGCAGTGAAGGTGGTGAGACTCGCAAGATATTGGGGCAAACTAGACAGGAGCACGAAATGTACATCCATGTACATTCAACTCGATACATTCGAGCCTCACACACTGCATATGTGTGCACGTTGACATGCGACTTGTTAGTACGCTTTGGTACAACGCGGGCGCAAACACATACGCGTAGCTGAATATGCAGCGCGAATCCACATCTGGTTGATGCTTCAGCGTGCACACACAATTTCTACTCCAGGAATGTACATCGTTGTACATGGATGTACATTCCAAGCTTTTTTAGTTTGCCCCATTCACTGAATACAGCACCCAAGAAGGAGCATTTGCACAGAGGACCAATGACTCCAAACCACAGAGAAATTAGAGTAAAGTTCCTTGCCCAAGGAAACAAAGAGACTTGGTCGGACCGGGGCTCGAACCATGAAGTTTTAAGCGGAGTGCAGCCCGACAAGCGATTGCTGCAGATCTGAGATGGCCTAATATGCCTGAATTTGATTCTGAATATGTTAATGATTGCTATTATGGCACATATTGCTAAGACCACGAATGACCAAAGACTTGTTTAAAGACTTTGGCTTCACCATGCAACAAGATTGGTACACCCTGTTGTTACAGGGTGTTCAAACAGGGTGTTCAATTATTTCATGTCTGCCTCATCATCTTCCCCCACTCATTTTTTTTCTTCATCTGGTGCCATATATATTAAACCATAACAGGAGATGTATGACCTCGTTGCTCCAGATCAGAGAAAATAGAGCCGTTTTAATTACATCCCAGTCACAAAAAACAAGTTTTGTAACAGTTTTTGTGATTGGGAATGCTCCCTTAGGACTTGTGATAGTCAGAATCACAAGACAAGATAATGAAGATGAGATTCACAGACTAATTGCGAGAATTTGAGACAGAGCTACACTGACAGCATACAGGCCACCTGATAATGTTGCTTGCTGTCATATAAAGCTGTTTCCATATCTCTATTTTTATAACAAGTGTAAAGAGCTATCTAGCTCACATCAAGAGGCAATGCAAAATATTACACCAAACTGGACCGCAGAGGAAATAGCTGCCTCGTGAAACATTTGGCAACCAAATTATTTACTATTATACAAATATTGACTGCTTTGAGGAGCATGGTTAAAGTTATTTTCCCGAGGTGATCTCAAAACTATGAATATGCCCAAAGCGAAGCTTAGGGCATTTTCATGGTTTTGAGATCACTGAGGGGAAATAATTTTAACCGTGCCCCGGACAAAAAGCAGTCAATATTCGTTTTATATACAAAATATATAGATTTTTGTCATCTGGTTGGTTAAAAGAACCATTTTAGTACTATAAACGCCAGCTGATAATTCACGATATATGTTTTTCCTTTCAATGCTGACCGCGCCGTATTGTGCGTGCAGGATAATTAGCTTACGCACTTATGCAGCACGTGTTTGATCATATGCGTATAGTAGCGCGCGTGAAGCTCGAGTTACACAGGGCAAAATACATTGAGCGGGCCTAGTGAAAGTGGCTTGACATAGTGATAACTGGATTGGGGAGCGGAAGGTCCCCGGTTCGAATCCAGGTGAAATTCCATGATTGTGTTTACTTGCAAATTTCACAGGAGAAAGTTGTTCAAAAGTGTTAGGTTAATGCCCGGGGGTTAATGATCAATTTAACATTTCAAAAAATTGGTCAAATTGGAAGTGGTCAGTTCCATGATCAGTTCTGCCGTAAAATCCTCAATTATCAACTCTGTATTCAAAATAGTCATCGGAGCAATTGCACACTTAAGGCAGCTATTCCATTACCTTGCACTTTTCCTTGTTGAATGAAATCAATACATCCACATGCCTTGGGCAGACAGGTAAAGTGATGAAAACTCCGTTTACCCAGACACATCAGCCAGCTCACTGGGTCACAGCTCTGACACACTTTTGTAGCAGGGATATTAAAGGTACACTGGACATGTGCGCAATCCAAATATTTTCCCAATTCGAGATTCTGGATTTTTTAGAAGTGGACATTTTTAGTATCATGAAAACTAAGGTGTCCCGGATATATCAGCTATTCTCACTGGATCACTACGCTACTTTTATAGCAGGGTTATTAAAGGTGCGCTGGACATGTTTCCATCTTTCACAATTTTTCTCAATTTGCGATTAGGCTTATACAGGTTACTTCAGCTGATTCACAGCACTGACACATTTGAACCACAGAAATATAAAAGGAACTCTTATACATTTGGCATCATTCATATATTTTGTCTTGTGGAGATTTTAACACTGTCAGGTGTCTTGATAAAAAGATTGCTTTAAGTTTATATTGCAGGGAAGATATCAAACTTGGCGCCCATTTTATTCTGGCATGGTGATCAAAATGGGGGAGGGGTTAAGATAATTCTTTTGTGGTGCAATAGGTAAATATTGAAAGACAGTCGCTTATCTTTGCAATTTTACATTTAGTATTTGCATACCATTTTCACATTGTGATATTTGCGTAGTTTGCTTCTGCACAACCAAATTACTAGGAGCCGATTTTCGTGGGACTCTGGTGGCCATGAATACCCCAATTGGCCGTTGACGATAATTATGTAATATATGAAGTTATGTCAAAACGCGTCTAGTCACCTTTAAGGTAGACTTTTAAGCAAAGTTATTTGATTAGACATCCATGCTTTGATTGGTTTGAAATTATATAATGATAACAAGATAGATTAGGAAGAATCAGGGGAAGTGCAACTATGTATAAACACTCTCACTTCCCTTGAAAAATGAAACTTGGATTTCTAATCATAAGGTATGCAATATTTTGACATGCAAGTTTGTCAAAAGTTATAATTTATGTTTAGAAAATCGGACATTTTGGATGGCATAAGTTCATGTTATGTCTAGAGGTAACAAACATCCTGATGGTACATACCATTGGGGTCAATGACCTCAGAATGGCACTACTTTGTCATAAACATAGCTCTCAATTTCTTTATTTTTAGCATAATGTTTGAGATGTTTTATATTACTTATTTGTGACACACCAAGAGCAAAAAGGGAAGCAATAAGAGAAAAGATCAACGTCGGCCCAACAGCCTTTTCGGGATTTCCAATCTCTTATACAGAAACTCAAATATCGCTAATTTGTTCCATTGAAATACATTGCGTTTTTGTCAAAATTGGCCAACTTCAGAAGCTCACTGTGGTTGTAATCGGAGTACAATTAAGGTTTGTGACATATACCCATAAGGAGATAAATGTTCCTAACATTATTTTATGACAGGTTTCCTAATTGTACTCCTAATAAACACACACGGATCATCCGAAGATGCCTGTTTTTCGCTATCGGGGTATTGCTACCGCGCGAAGTGTTATAATACCGTAAATTAGCATTTTATCAGTAGCTCTGAAAAAAAAGAAGAAAGAATGAAAAAAAAAAAGGAAGAATTACATCATAGAGAGTGAAAAGTCAAAGAAAATGATTGGATATAACTGAAAAAAAAAGAAAAGAAATGAAGAAAAAAAATGTAAGAGAATAGGCCGAAGCAAGAATCGAACCCGAGACGCGTGCACGTGAAGCGAGAATTCTACCACTACACCAGCCCGTCTGGCTGATAAACACAGGGAAGTCTTAAATACTTATAGACTTGTGTATTGCGCAAGGCGCAAAATTGGAAACCAAATTGGGGAAATCTGTTAATTTCTGTTATATTTAGATAAATTATATTATTTAACAAAATATATGGGCTATTTAGGAAGAGTTTGATGAAAAAAATTAAAGCAAAATGGGTTTTCTAATCGGGCGCAGAGGCTCATGGGCCGACGTTGATCTCTTCTCTTGGAAGCAATTGTCATACTTGTAATACACTAAAGTAGTGCTTAGGAGAAAGGAAATTGTTTGGGTTTTGAGTTTTACAATCGCTTTAGGTGACATTGAAATTTTGTTTATTCTTGTGATATTTAATTTGTGGGCTATTCTTGGCTGCTGTCACTAGAGATTCTTGAATGATTGAAAATGAAATCAGAGGTCCTTTTTATGTAACCTGTGCTATTTGATAATCAGGGTTAATTTTTGATGGGATTTTGTTTGGATCAGTTTTATGTTAGATTAGATTTAGGACTGCTGAGAATTGACAAAAATTGATCTCCATTCTAGATGAAGAGCTCTGTCATAATATCACTTTATAGAGCTATATGTGCCCCTAATGTACTTAATCCCACTATTGTTTTAGTTTACACACTGTTCATCATGTGTTCGTTAGAAGTATGCTCAATACATTATCCAAACATTTTTTCCGTTGTGTATACGTTCTATTCGTTATCCATACAATGGTGGTCCGTTTGGCACACGTTCAGTATGTGAAACTTTTGTACGTTATTCTTACGTTTGGTCTCTGTACGATGATCTGTGACAGAGTCTAAAGGTGAGTATGATCAGCTGATAATTGTTGATTGAGCGAATATTGCTATGGATTGACATCACGAAACCCAGCCACCTGTAGATATGACATAACTTATCACAAACCTGAATGCCGTTGCAATTTTCTGACATAACTCTACGACCCCTTGCTATCATCAGCTCCATGAAACCCTGGGAAACTCTCAGAAGGGGTAGGAAGAGGCCAAACATTCTCAAGTTAAATATTTACAGTGACTTGAAGATGACCTGCTGTTTTCTTGCAAGGTATACATCATGTGATTTATCTGGCAAATATACTGAGATTTCAGCAAATTGTAACATTCTGTATCAGTCTTTTAAAATCGTGTTCTTTAAAAGATAAAATCCTTTACTCGAGGTATTTGAAATAACATTCAAGATTTGCATGTTCCTGTATTTTTGGAAATGGTGAAAGAGTCAAGATCGTAAATGAAATTGCAAGAGATGCTTCGATTCTGGTGTCAAGTGGAAGTTTCTTGAAGTCAAATGCCTTGCCACTCTATTCCTTCTGGTGACTCTGAAAAGATCACTTACTATAAAAGAACAAGCAAGACTTATCATATGATCTATATGTGTATTATTTGTTTGCCCCCACATATGTACTGGTGGCTCTGAAAAGAGCCGTTTAAATAGTAGAACCATAGACCCTCAAATGTATTTGAGGGTCTATGGTAGAATTAGCATTGTCCTCCCATAGTATGACTCCAAAGGGTACCTTTATATACAGAAGAACTAGCAAAGCACAATAACTAAATAAGTTTTTATATAGGCCTAAGATATTACTAAGATACAATTTACATCCAATCGTAAACTGAAAATGAAGTGAAACTCTGAATATCATGAACACTTTTGTTTTCCAATGAATTTCTTGTTTCAAGTAACAATGCCAGTTTTCCTTCTTGTACACATTAGCTAATGGATATCCTCATCTCACGTATCGATTGAATTCTGTAGTAATATTAATAATGTATTGTATGTTATTAAATCAAACCAAGCATTGTGTCTGATTCATTATCCCTGGCGTCACTGCAAATTATAGATTCTATTTCAAGAGTGGTATGTATCTGTTTTCACTGTTTATCTCCACATTTTAAAGACTACATATTACGCTTTATTTTAAAGAGAAAATTAATAGAATTGGATGTAACAAATTATTTACGTAACTGTTTTTTTTTTGTAACTATGAAAATACCAATTTACATTTAAGTAAAGATGAGTTGACACTAATGTCTATAAACACGGGTAAGGAGCTAGTCCACAGATATGCATGAGGGAACAACAAATGATTGCTGCACATTTCACTAGCCCTACTTGATTTGGCGTGAATTTTGAATGCATGTGTCCTAAATAAAACCTTCTGTGCACTATAGTGGTATAAATGAGCTATATTAGGAGTTACAATTGGATTTTGAAACAGTGCTGTCCTCAAAAAGGTCAAAAACAAGACCATCCTTTTCTTAATCCTTGATAGTGGAATCGTGTCTACGAAGGTACGAAATGTGCTGATAGCCGTCAGCCATAGACAGTTTTAGCAGCTCCTTCAGATAGGAACATTCCTGTCCAGACCCATAAGTAAAAAAAAATGTTTGGTTGTCCTCCACCGCCTGCCCCTATTTTTCGAAACTGGAAAAAAGTTTTTACTGTACAAAAGTATACTGGGCCTAATTTTCAGATTTCCAAAAAAGTTTTTTTCTTGAGAATTTTGATATTTTGAAAATATATATTAAGTTTTTGTTTTCATTTTGTTTACATTTTAATACTGGTTTTAAAACGTGTGTTAAAAGAGATTTTTTTGTACAAGTAGACTTATTTGCATCTTTATAGAGGCCATAATTTAGTGTAGCTTTTACTTGCGTTTGAAAAAAAAAACATTGTGGAGGACAACCAAACAAATTTTTTTTGGCCTAATGGTCATCCCTACAGGTATCATCATAATAGAAAGCCCTGGTCATCACTACAGGGGATGAGTGCTGTGTGATATAATGATTGTTTGGAACACAAACTGTGAAAATTGCTGGTAGTTCAATTTTATATTCTAAGAAGATGCTCAGATAAGCTTAGATATCTTTTAAGGTATGCTAAATTTACAGGGGATGTATATTTAGAAATTTGATATACTGAGGTCACTTATTTCATATTTGGAATTTATATAAGCCGTTATCTTGTTCCCTGCATCCTCACTAAATATTGGTTTTGTGTTATTTCCTATATATGCATTGATTAAGGGTTTAAGCACATATGTCATAGATATGGGTAAAAAGAGATACTTGCTGGTTGGTGGCTTGCTATAGGCCTAAATGTTGTACGCGGTTTGGGAAGTAAGAGGTTCCGAGTTCAAATTCAGATAAAAACATGTTTCTTACAAGAAGACACCTCTTTCTGAGGTAGCCAGTTAGGGTTGATGAATTTGATGGCTTTATCCCCAAGGTGGTGCAGCCTTCCTAGGAGGAATTCATGAATGTGTGGAACAAGAAATGGTCAAATGCATTTTTAGTTGGGCCTAGAATAGTGCAGCGATTCCTTTGGACGATTTTATATTCGGGTTTAAATGGTCGACACTCTAGGATGTAGGATGTTTATAGTGGGCCGCAAAAAGTGAAAATTACCTGGGAGTTCTGAGATCAAATTCTGAGAAGGTGCTGAGATAAGTATCTTCTAAGGTATGCCGAATATTTTGAAATGTAATCGAGGTCAATATTTCTGTGCGAATATAAAAATGAAATGGATGGTATAATTCTTGGATATGCTAGATTTACATAAACAACTCTAACTCTTAAGGAAAGAACCTTGAAATCAGTAGAAATTTAGAAAATAAGCAAATATATAATTGTCTAAAATCAATATTCAAGTAATTGATATAATTACCAAGCATGAAAACAACGTTTTATCACCATAGCCAACCCCTCTTTCTCACAACCATTTTGCCCCATTTTGACTATGGCGACTGAGCTACCTAAGTAAAAAATAAAATATTGGGTAATATAATGGTGTTTACATATGCATGATTTTGCGCAATGCGAAAAATTGCGGAAACTAGAATATTTAGAAAACAGAATTTTGAGTTTGTAAAACAGAAAAATTGAGGCTTGAATTAGCACATCAATTCAAATTGAAATACACCCAACAAATGGAGGTTAAATAAAAAATATACAAATGTATTCCTCTGAATAAGAGTTTGCCTCTTTTCAAGTCATTTCCGTGTACAATGCATTTATATATGCTAGCATTTAAAATTCAATAATTTTATTGTACTAGTAATTTAAAAGTTGTGAAAATAATAATAGTTTATTTAATAGATTCCCTGTTCTGCTGATTAGACTGTTTTTCACATCGCAATGTATATTTCTTCCTATTATTTCCATTATTAACCGGTCACGGTACAAGGTCAAATTCACAACATCGGAACAATTCGCTGCATATCACGTTGTAATTCAACCGTAAAAGTTGTACAAATACGTAGTGAAAGAAATATTTTCCAGGGATAGCCAGTAAATTACTGGTTGAAATGACAGCAGACCTGGCAAATTGAACAATAGAGGATATTGATGGGAAAATCCAAGGTCAAATGTTTTGTTGGTTTTAAATACTGAGATAATAGTTAGTTTTGTTCGGTTTTGATACTACATGTCAGTGACAGTGTTTTACTTGTATGAACTAGAAATTTGTGAATGTCTCTTGGTTTTGAAAATAATACTGGCTATCTCTTGTCCTGTGTTTGTCATTTCAGTTATGAGACTATCCATAGGTATTGCTATCCAATCTAAAACTAGATACTTATGAAAACACCACAGATTTTGACATGTCTCTGTAGTATTGGTGTTAAATGTTTTGTTTGAACAATTGTGACCCAGTCAGGCAAAGTGTAATTTAACTTGAGCACGTTTATAGCAAATCGAACTTACAAAAAAACAAAGAGATTTCAGGAAAAAATGAAAGTCTGATCAATTATTTGTCACATCTGAACTAAATGTTTCAGTTTGCCTCATTGTTAAGTTTGCTTCTTCATATTCAATTGCAAATCTTTGTTTTTGAAAACTAAAACAAGTAAATACTTTGCTGAAAATGTTACAAATAATTCTAGATGCTCAGCAAAATGTGTGATGTTTGGAATCATGATTTAAAGAGCAATGATTTTATTTACAGAAGGCAACAACACAACACTACTGTTCAATTAATAGGTGTCTAAAGAAAGATGAATTTGCCTGAGTCATCATTTTCTTAGATGATGCTGATGGTTGCAAAGAAATCTTGATGGTGTTGCAATGAGCATGTTTTGTACATGACTTGTTGAATACCAATTAAGCTTAGGGGAATTATTGCTATTTATTATTTATCATTAGAGTGAGTAGTTAGTAAGGTGAATCATAAAGGCATGGTTGCTGTATGATTTATTATTAAAGGCAAACATCTCTTGTCCTAAGATGTTATTTATAATACTTTCCAATTTCTTCTCGTCTTTAGTGTAGTTTGGTTCATTACTTTTAATATTAATACAAACTTGTTTTTAATTTTACGAAATTCTCCCGGGGAAATTCTAAAATACATTGAATTTGTCAATAGGTAACAATTAAAATGTCATACTCTATAGGCCTTAATGTTACTGGATTTTGCAGATGATTTTTATTGTAAAGGTCGTACATTGTGCAGGAAATATCAACCAAGCAGATATTTTAATAAACCAGTGTAGATTTATCATTGATATATTATTTGACTGGCAGAATTTATTTCATGGTACCAGTAGTACTAGAGATAAAGTGTTACTATACCTCATAAATATTCATTAGGCAACCATGAAATATAATTAGACAGTTTAACCTGATGCGCGTGACAGCATTTTGCCTACTTCCCCGATTGCGCATAACTCTCATGCAAGGAAAAAAATTGAAAAACTATCGCACCCCTACTACCGCACCCCTCGGTTGGAAATTCATACGGTGACCCAGAACAGTATACATTTTAGGTGATTTTTGGTTTTGCTTATATTACTTACATTCAGTGAAATATTTATGAGGTATAGTAAAACAAATACAACATGGTTTATTTTGAGAAGTATTGAAAATTCCTGATCCCTCGTTGTTGGATGCATGTGACTACTTCCCAACACGAATAGTCACACGCATCCAACACCTCGGGATCAGAAATTTTCACTACTTCCCTCAATACCATGTTGTATTTGTATAATACATGACTCGACTGTACGAAGTGATCAATGTAATATATTTCCGGATCTATTAATAATACAGCAGAAAAATAAATGAGTTCCAAGAAGCGAAACATGATGGAATGGTCATCAGTAAGACGCTATTCATCACGTATCATGATAATTCATCACTGGTTTACCAACGGTTATACAACACATTTGTGGTATATATAGAAGCGTGGTGTTAAACATTAATTAAGATGCACAAAGATGGAAAGCCTTGGCCGTAAAAAGCAGCATAAGGATAAAACATAACAAATGGTTGTTTGGCACTTAGCCTTGTCAGGGGGAGGGGGTGGGTAATTTTAAATTATGTTGTGTAAGCATGTGCGACCAAGAAAGAAAACTTTTTCAAACAATATCGAATTATTTGTAATCCGGAATCTTTTTTTTTTTATATTTTCGTTTTTATTGGTTAATTAGTTATTCTAATGCTAGTTTTGTATAAAATACTAATCTGAGGAGTTTTTCCTCAATTTAGCAGAAAAATGCAAGATGCGTATTGCGTTGTAGTCAAGTAATAGTAGCGTGTGACAAAATGCAGAGCTTTGTCACTACGCACTCATGCATCGTTGGTACAGGCATGGTGCCCGTGTGGTGCAATCCCATAATCTAGCTAAATTTTAGGGCACAAATAGTGTCCCGTTTCCTATCTGTACTTTTGGATTTAGGTTACACATTTTTATGGCTGGTATCTGAGAGCCCCATCCCTGGACTCTGTACCAAGGTTTCAATTAATGCACCTGTCATAAATAATGCAAGATGGTCCTATGTATCATCTGATAGCCTTGTTTGATTAAACACATCCAATATTTCACCTCCAAGGTTTGTTTTAAAGGGATTTTTAAAAGGGATCATGATATTCTTTAGATGATTTATACAAACAAACCCTGAAAAATTTTCAAGAAAAACAAATAGGGTAGTTGGTAAGACAGTAATGATAACATTAACAAGTTGAGTATTTTTTTTTTCAAACAAATTTGTCATAACTGACTTTTGATTTCAAACATGCTTTGAAGCAGTTTGTAGAGCATTTCACCATTCCATTTTTTTTTTGTATTTGTAGTCTGATTTTCCCCCCACATTTTTGCAAAACACAGTAATCTGCTGTCTTGTTATGAACACACGAAACTTCTGACTTTTGACAAACAAGGATTGTGTATTGGGCTTGGTGAATTTGTAAAATGGGAACCTTCATATTTCAGCACAAAACATATTTAGCCTTGCCTTCATATTTTGCCAAATAGGCAGCCTACCCTTGAACCATTATGATGATGATGGGTTGCTTATTTATTTATTATACCATATACAATCTATATTAATGGTGATATTTAGCTTGCTGCCTCAAAGGCCGCACTGTCTGTCTGCAATCGCTGTATGGTAGCTTCACTTTTTCTAATTAACTTGTTTTCTTTTGTATCAACTGCAAGTAATTAATCATGATGATTATTTGTAATAAAATATGCACCAGACAGGGGTAGTAATACCAGTTTCTTGGTGGATATTGTAGATTGAACATTCTTCTACTATTGAATGATACGAGCATTGCTTCTGGTCTAGCCTTAGTGCCACCAATTTGAATAGTCTATTATAGTTTTAATTCAGCAAAAATGATTTGTAAATAGCATGATTTATGGTATGAAAAGGCTGTTTTATTGGTCAAAAATTGGCATTTAAAACTGGATCCAAAAGATGTTCCATTTGAATTTTCCAAATTGCATGTTGCAATTGCATCAAAGTAATCTGGCTGCATATATAGGTACATCTGAAATTTGTTCAAACTTGGGAGGGCTAGTCCAGCTAGATGGACCTCACAAGCGAGCACCGTAGGCTCGAGCTTCGAATTCGCTTATGAGGTCCATCTGGATGGACTAGGAGAGAGCAGGAAATCTATATAACAGCCTAAATTGCAAGTACATTAATCCTTGCGACCCTGAATTGCAATATAGGTGTATACAGCCCATACTGAATTAATTTGATACGAATTGGAACGCCTGAGCGTTCTTTTGGAAAACTTCTTTGGAAACGCTCAGGTGTTTTCTCGGATTGAAAGGGTTAAAATACCATAAAATATATTATAAAAAGGTGCTTGGAAATTGTGCTATTCCATGGACATGGAGCTGTGAACTTTATAGCTCAGCAACTAGAATGTTTACTATGATTTATGAAATGGTCATATAAATGCTGTCATAAAATTCACACTCTGTTTGTGTTTAGAGGGAAAGATGAGAAGATTTAATGACTTGGTGTGGCAGGGTGAAAAGTTTACCAAAGCAATTAGCTGATGGGAATGGATGGCTGCTTTCAAGTCCATAGCAAGGATTTAATACGAAATGAGAAGCTCAAATGAACCACTTTGATAAAAAATAGATCTGTTGTTGGGCCTTGTCACCTCAAAAACTAAACTATATTTGTGATGGATTTAGTAGAAGATGCAGGAAGACATTGTACATTTTGGATGTAACCTTATGTATTTTCCATAGTTCATAAATGTATTCATCCCTTTTTATGTTAATGGCTGCAACATTTGCTACAATCTTGGCCAAAATTTCTGTGGGACACTAAAAATGACAATTGTATGTCACAATGAGTGTAAAGCTTAAACACTATTGTTGAATCGGTATTTTTTTGTCAGCCGTGCATGTCTCTTCCCTTTACCAGTGTGACTGTGCAATTATTTGAAACTTCTTTTCACCACATCCCTGTTTTCACATATTCACGGGAACAGGGATGACAAGTTTCCCATTGATTTTTTGAAGATTGTATTTCCGACTTGGTCTGATTATCCTCAACTGATTACTAATAGTAAAAGTAGACAGCAGCTTTTTTTAAGAGCCACCACTAGTACTGGCAGCCTTCATATCTTAAATGAAAAATATCTATCCCATCACATACGAGAATTTTTCTGTCTTAGATATCATGGGTGATATATATTTTCTGCCCAATTTGTAAATTGGTCTCGCCAATTTGAAACTTGAAAAGAGTTGCCCCAGATTTCCACTACCCTTTAGCCTACATTCTCTTGTCATTTCAAAGGAGATATGTTTCATCTAGATTATTAACAATATCTATGTCATGAGCAAGAATGTTAATGGATCCGAAGAAAGGAGTAGAGTGCATTAAGGACTCCGATGTGTTACTATCACTGTCAGTGATGCTGCTGCGGAATGTTAATAGTGTTTGTTGGTCAGAGCAAAGTGACTTGGAAATGGATGAGGTGACATAGGTATTGGACAGGTTTGATTCATCAGGCTCAACAACTGGGTACACAGGACACCTGAGCCTCAAGATGTTTTGTTATTGGTGTTAGGGTGGGGTCGGGCAATATAGAACATGGGATAATTTGAACTAAGTGGTCATTTGTACAGACTATCCATAGAGGGCATTATTTGTTTCATTTGACACATATGATAGAAAGCAGTACTTTGGTTTAATCCAATCAAATGCTCCAACTTCCCATGTGTTCTAATCTGCCCCAGTCTACCTTGTCTACTGGATTATGATTAGCTGATTTGAAAAATGATTTGAAAATGGATGAGATGACATATATAATTGGACAGATTTGTTGCATCAAGATCATGGGGGTTATAGATAAACTTACAGCACACCTGAGTCTCTAAGTTTTCATTTGTGAATGAAATGCATACTAGGATACACAAGGATTGATGAGTGACCCAGTTCTTTATGAATGAAGATGGCACCTCGGTACCTGGTGGTTAAGCCATAGGGTACACGGCAGATGAATCTTACTGGTAGTTGAGGTGATCAAAAGATTGATAGGATCTAGTTTTTTTGGAAGTTTTCCTCCTTCATGGTCAAGGAGATGCACCAGCTGCATAAGATATTGCAGGAAATACAGAGGATGTTGACCCCAGCTACTAGCAACATGTTGTGAAAGGACATCCTAGTAATAAGAAGATTGATGAAACACCACTGGAGGTTCACATTTACAATGCCAGTTGGACCATGACGATATATCTTTAGCCCTATCTTAACATCTTACGATACCTTTTGCCGTATCTGAACATCTACTAAAGTCTTTTTCTTTCTTTCATGACTTGTCGGAAACATTGCAAAGAAAAAAGCTGCTCCTCTTGGATTTAATTCAGTAACCTCTTGCAGTAAACACGATTGTCTCACGGCAGACCACTGTTAAACAGGGAATGGTGCCATTATGAGAAGGAAAAAAAAATCAAATCAAATTTGTACCATATGACGGGCATTATTCAGATAACATAAAGATAAGAAAAATCATTTAGAAATAGGGCACTGAATTTCAACAAATGAAAACCTCTGTGACTCAGGTGCTACTTGTAGGCAACTGGGACCTCTCATCTTAAGATGAGCAGCATGGTGATGCAAACCTCTCGAATTAACTTGACCATCACATCCTCTTAATGAAGTAGCTATCAGTGAATGAGGCTAAAGCACAATTAATTCCACTTGGTTGACACGTGTTGAGTCTTGTGTGATTCTTGTGTCCCCCTCCCCCACTGTTGGGACCTCTCATCTGTATGACCATTGTGATTATCCAACCCTGTCCAATTAACCTGACCGTCGCATCTTCTTAATGAAGTAGCCATCAGGATTCAGGCTACAATTTCCTTCCACTTGGTTTAGATGTGGCAAGTCTCAAGTGACACTTGTGGTCAGAAGTGAATGACCCCAATTTTAATTTTGCTCATCTACACTGCAGAGGAGGGTGGCCGTGGCAACTATTGCATGGTTGCCGTTCGGTATCGTAGACGATCCCGGCTGCGTCATGTGACTCATGTCCTATGTCTCATAAGCCATTAGAAACATCGGGAAAAAATACAACTTCCGGGATCGTGCGGGATGGCCGCTAAAATTATATTCCTAATCATTAAAAAAAAACCCTTTGTGATACACGCAAAATGTATCCCTAAATTTGCGTTTAGAAATCCCTCAGCCTAAATCAAGTAAATCGTGTCCTATGCCGCCAGCTGCACTGTTTTCGACCTATCTTGGCAGCATGAGACAATACAGATTCTAAAACATCCACAAGACATTTAATAGATCAAAATCTCACTAAATCTTATTCATATCTGTCACAAAAAATCCAATTAAGTAGGTATCATCTGGATGAAGCCATATTATCTAATAGCAACTATAGCTATAACTCATTGGTGATAATGACACTATAGCTACTGCTGTAAAATTTAAGTGTAATCTAGATAATCTAGCTAAGATTAGAATAATTATCTTCAGTAGATAGCAACCAGACCAAAGTTACTTGCTTTATTGGCAATAAAATTAATAAACATATCAGTTGGACAGGACAATTGAGTTTATGTACCATGAATTATAAGAAATCTTAAGTTTGTTTATTAATTAATTTATTTATTTTTAACCCAGGTAATCCCTTCAATGCACTGGCACTGTTCTTCCAGGGAAACCAGAAAATTATTATCTTCAGTAGATAGCAAGATATTTTTATTTTCGTGAACAGAACAATGCCAAATATTCACTAGTATTTTTACTTCCCTGGACCAAAATTTTCAGACTAAAATACCTCAGGTTTAAGTAATCAAGATAAATTTTAAAAGCAAACGGATCCCAATTTAGTGACATTGAAATGTTACAGAAACTTCAGTCATGAGAAGTTTGTCTAATTTTCAACAAATATTTAGCCTTATTTTAAAAGCATTTTCAAGAGGAGTATAGGCTATTTGAAAGGCCATTCACAAAATGTTGCATGCTTCCATTTCCTATTGGAATTCCTGTGGGAGCTCGCTGCAATTGGATTTTGCCTTAATTAGCCTTCACAAAACACTCCACATGTCTTCTCCTGAAAATTGTGTACCTGACATGAATTCATGAACAAAATTGGGAATATTTTTTTACCGACATGAGTTAAATTTTTAGTGTAGTGTCAAATCATTGTAATGGAAAACGTGACAGTAGGTGATGAGGCAGTGTTCTGCAATTCTGTTGTACTTACTCATTTCCTACATATTTTGTTGTAATTATGATGAACTTGTCTTTTGTTTTAAAATTAGGTAGACAAGTTTAATCAGTTTGATGATTTTTTTTACCATCATTTCAAGTAAAAATTTTGACTGAAGCATTTGAAATTGATAATTAATTTTAATACAAAATCATCATTAACAAATTTTAACTGACTTTTGTCACATTCTCAAATTGCCATGGTCATTTTACAACTTGGAAAAGTATCTGTTTAATAATGCATAGTGTAAATTTGTAGCATACCCAACCCAAATCGGTGAATCAAACAAAATCAAACCGTAGAAAATCAATTTCTCCAATGCTGTTGTAGATGGGAAATACAACTCGTCAATAAACACCCAATCACTGTATCCAGTAGTTTGATATTGCTGGACATTGGATGGGAATTGAAGGTGTGGGTGTGAGTGGGAGGGGGCGAATCCTGAAATTGAATACGGCAAAAGAGACATTTTTGACCAGGAATTTACTAAGAAGATGGTTTTTACCTTCAGGTGATCACTAAGGACAAGTTTTAACCTTTTAGTAATTGATTGAGGGTATTATAACCTGCGAAAATACAACAAATTTCTCAACCTACAAAAGTACTACATATAACCAAATTGAAGATATGAGGTGAGCCAGACATGCCTCAAAAAATGTCTGAATGGTCCTCACACAGGTGAGCAAGATGTTGGCCTCTATAATGTGAGTATGTCTGAATGGTGCTTGATGTAACAGAGGAAACTTGACAAGTGTATGTCTAGTCACATATAGGTTAATATGCTCCTTAGTATTATTGCAGGCTGATAAAATGATAGGGTAGAGTGGGGCAAATGGGGTTCAGTTGGCTTAATAACAGGATTTGTGTGTAATGACATGGTATAGAATGGGGTTGTTTGTTCGAATGAGGAAACTTGACAAGGTGTATGTCTAGTCACAAGTAGGTTTATATGCTCCTTAGTATTATTGCAGGGCAAGCTTTTAGCCAGAGAGCCGTCAAGCCGTCTTTTGGACGGCCTGTCACGATAAAAGACGGCCTGGGAAATGCTAAAGCCGTGTTGCAGGGTGATAAAATGATAGGGTAGAGTGGGGTAAATGGGGTTCAGTTGGTTGGATAACAGGATTTGTGTGTAATGGCATGGGGTTGTTAGAATGAGCCTCACAGGTTTAAAGATTATGTGCAAGTCTGTAGAATATTGCGAGAAATCTAACACCAAGATAGTCTAGACCAAGTAGGTCGATGCTTTATATTGAAGGGTGACAACGTTATGTGTAGGAGTGCATGGGGTTTATCGTATGTCTTATGTGAGGGTACAACTGATGCGAGGATGCAAACGTCAAAAAAGTCAATATTAAACAGAAGAGTTGAGCTTCATATGTAGACCAGTGTTCCCTGTTTTTGAGCTTGCGTCAATTTGTGAGCAAGCAAAAAATTGGCTAAATAAAACAAGAAAAAGCACCAATGGTACTCTGATGTGGACTCTACACTATGAATAAGGTGTAAAGTCTACAAAGTTGTTTGGTTGCCCTCCACCGCCTGCCCCTATTTTTTCGAAACTGGAAAAAAGTTTTTACTGTACAAATCTATACTGCGCCTTATTTTCAGATTTCCAATTTTTTTTCCCCTTTGAGAATTTTGATCTTTTGAAAATATTTTTAAGTAGTTTTTTTTCATTTTGTTTACATTTTGATACTGTTTTTAAACTTTTATAAAGAGATTTGTGGGTACAGTAGACTTATTTGCGTCTTTGTAGAGGCCATAATTTGGTGTAGCTTTGAGTTACATTTGAAAAAAATTCACCCACCCGCACTTGCTCTAAAAAAGTTGTTGGACAACCAAGCAATTTATCTTTTTGGCCTTGTGTAGGATGAAGTGGCAAGGATGGTTACCTCAAAGGAAGACCATGTTTGTCATCCAGACAAGCCTTGCTACCTGTGCTGTTTATCAATGGTCATGGTCGGTATTTCTTAAGATAAAACATGTGACAAGATAGTGTCTAGACACATTTAAGTCAATACTTTCTACTAAAGAGGACAAAGTGATGGGGCAAAGTGAGGTTTGATTGTTCACATGGCTTACTTTGAAAGATATTACAGTGTGTAACAAAAGTTGAAATGAGTTGAATTGAAAGTCATTGTCATTATCCTAAAAATATGTCATATTATTTTGATATATTTATACATTAAATTAGATCTCATTTTTAACCCTAACTTCAGTTTAACTTTTTGATTTTGATAGAGCTATTAAAATAAAAATTACTATATTTTATTTACCACTAAATC